>JAYKAV010003018.1:261088-276966 GCA_035582835.1 Phoebastria nigripes
GCACAGCCCCCCCCCCAGCCATGCACAGCCCCCAACCATGCACAGCCTCCTGACCATGCACAGCCCCCCCGACCATGCACAGCCCCCCCGCCCGGGCCGGGCCGCGCATCGCGCAGGAGAGCCCTGAGCGGCGGCGGCCCGGGGCGGGGGGGCTATGGGCACCGGGAACGGGAACGGGAACGAGGGGCTGCCGGCACCGGGAACGGGCACCAGGAACGGGAACGAGGGAGGGGGCACTGCTGGGAACGGGCATCGGGAATGGGAATGGGGGGCTCCCACCACGGCGGAGGGGCATCGGGAACGGGGGGGGCTGCCGGCATCGGGAACAAGAACCGGGGAGGGGCACCAGGAATGGGCACCAGGAACCGGGGGGCTACTGGGAACGTAAACGGGCACTGGGGCACTGCTGGCCCTGGGAACAGGAACAAGAACTGGGAAGGGGAACCGGGAATGGGAACTGGCACGGATAACAGGGCACTGGGTGGGGAAGCTCTGCTGGTACTGGGAACCAGGCATTGGGCACTGGGGGATGGGGACTGGGAACCAGGAACATAGGGATGGGTGCACAGGGATGGGATACATGGGAATGGGGTATCTGGGGATGGGTGCCCGAGGATGGGGGTCTCTGGAAAAGGATGCGTGGGGATGGGTGCATGGGACAGGGTGCGCAGGGAGGGGTACCCAGCTCACTGTGCCCAGGACGGGGTGCTTGGGGATGGAGTGCTTGGGGTCAGGGTGCATGGGACCCAGGACCGGGCCCCTGGGAATGGATGCCCAAGACAGCAACAGCCGGGGCCCTGGATGGCCAGCACTGCAGGGGCTGCTCCGGCTCCGTGCTCCCCACAAGGTGTGCACACCTCATCCCTCCGCCCATGTCTGGGGGAGGTGAAGGGCTTGGGGCTGCTGGGGTTCGCCTCCTGGCCAACTACACAGGCTTCCCCAGCAGTGTCCCCAACTCCTGCCTGACCTGGAGTTTCAGCCAAGGCCTTGGTGGCTTTTGCAAAGCAGCCCTGTGCCTCGGTTTCCCTATCAGTGCAGGGCAGCCTGAGTCCAGCCTGGCCCCACACTGCTGCCCCCCTCTCCCCACTGCGCGGGTGAAGAGCACTTGGGAAAAACCTGGGTTATGGCAGTGATGTACCCAGCTCCCCACTTTAAGTACCCTTGAAATCCTCATGTCTTCCCATCACTCCAGGAGCTGAACTTGACTACAGCCCCAGAGGGACTCCTCAGAGGAGAGGAAGAGGATGCTGAAGTCAGTTGAGACAAAAACTTGGCTGGGGGCTGAAACTCCCCATAAATCTGCAGGACTTTCCTTGCTTTCTTCCTCAGTGTTTTCTTTTTCATGGTGGCAGCGTGGAGGATGGGGCCGATATCACAGACACTGCCCTGCTCTTGGGCTGACCCTGGGCAGTGGTAAGGGGTGACAGAACCAGCATCAGACTCTGGTACTCCTGCAGAGCTCCCCTTCCCTGAGAGGAATTTCAAAAAACTGAAAATCAATTTGACAAAACTGAAAATCAGGTGAAAATCGTGATATACAGTCTGCTGGAGTTCATGCCAGTGTCACTTCAGCGCTGCTGGAAGTTTTTGTGCTGCAGTGYGCAGGCTCTTTGCTGCAGCTGAAGCAACACAGTCACATCCACAGAGCGCAGGGGTGCAGGCGCAGTGGAGGCCGATGCTAATGAACATCGAGGACACACGTAAGTCACATAACTTCAGAAGAACAAGTGACAATTCATGTCACATCAAGATGGGAGGGCACTGGATACGCTTCTGCCCCTCTGGCGCCTGGATGGTGACAAAAGCATGGACAAGGGCGAGACACTCCTCCAGGCTCATTACAAGCAGCACGTTGTGTTCACAGTGAAAATGTTTGCCTAATGCTGCACCGAACATGCAGGGTAAACACAGCCTGGGAATCATTTTTGAATGCCACAGAGAAAGGCTCCTAATGGATTGCCCACACCTGGGACAAAATATGTCTTGTATTGGAAGAAAAGCAGGAGCAGAGGGCTCACGTTGCTCAGATAACACAGCCCAGGTGGCAGTTTGTGTCGGAAATACTGGGAAGGGGAAGACAGGCATGAGAAATAATCCACTTACTGATCCTGTCCCACTTCATCGCCAGGCATTTCCACCACCACGGACACAAGGAAGCCGAGGAGGACTCAGCTGAAAAACAGAGCTGTGTTCAGAGAGGTGCTGCACATTGCCCGTGATGATGAAACACAGCCAGGCAATTTGTTCAAGTGTAAACTTGACAGACAAAATGGAGGGCTGAAAGCAGCAAAGCCCAAAGCAGCATAAGCCCGAAGGCTTGGACCGAGTAGCTCCAAAGCACCAACTGAGCCCTGTCCTGCACAGACCTCAGAATCCAGCGGCAGCGCCAATGAAGCTGCTCAGCACTGGCTCCAGCACGAAAACGGGACATTTAGCCTCTCTCGGGGAAGAGAGAGGAACAGAGGCTTCCTGGGAAGCCTCTCTCACCCCTGGGCAGGCACATCCCAGAGACAGGGAAATAAGGGGAGAAGGGCACTGGGAGGGCCAAGCCAGCCTGATGGGTGAGGGGGGTTGTGTTGCATTTAACTAAATAACTAAATAACTAACTGCTTTGTGCAGGAGCAGCAGGACGCCCTCTTTACCTTGAGCCGCAGTGAAGCGGTGTGGGGGCAACACAAGCAGACAACCTCCAAAAYTGATGTGCAGGACCTGCAGAGCACAGCAGCGAGAGCTTCCCCCAGGCCGCGGCTGCCCACAGAGAGGAGCTGCCCCAGCACGTGGACCAGGCACTGCACGCTGAGGACCCCGCAGCATCCAGCACCATGGGCCGTGCCCGCCCCGTGCCCGGGCAGGCTGAGGGGCAGCCTGACACGAGGACTTTTCTGTGCATTTTACATTTGCTTTGCATGCCATCTGACCAGTGGCTTCTCTGGGGCCAAGGACTCCCCAGCCTGTGCTGGTGCTGTGTCCAGGGCATGGGGCATCCTGCTGAGGAAATCCTCTCCCAAAACCACCAGCGCAGCCGTGGCCCCGGCTCTGCGGGAGGGCACAGCGGGGGTGACACCAGCACGGCAGCACATCAGACCCCTACGAAAACAAGAGTTTGGGAGAGGCATCACATATTCTTGTTTGGAGTGCATTCAATCAAGAATAGGTTTCAGTTCCTTATATTAAGAATGTCTTTTCTGACCAAAACATAAAAAATAGTTAAGACTTAATAAGGACAAAATATGCATCCTAAGATAAGAAGTAATTGCTATTAACAGCATCATYATCACTGCAGAGCTATCCCTCAGCAAAGCCTGAGTTCAATAAAATCACACAGGCACTGACACCTTCAAAAGCAACAGGGATTTACCAGCCTTTTAGATGATACCAGCAACTGAAATCTCCAGCCACAGCTCATTGCTTTTTGCAGGCTGATCCTCCTTACTCTTTGTTATGATATCTGGCAATACAAAGGTTTGAATCCATTTATATGGACAAAGCATTCCTCCCCACGCAGTTAATTTTAGCAACCCATTTCCCATTGTCATTGCCCAAACTGATTCCAGTAAAATGGCAAAAACATCCCTCAGCAATGAGGGTGTCACGTTCTGGCATCCTTCTCTCCACAGGGCTGGGCAAGTGCCACGCTCATGCTCTGAACTGGCAACCTTGCCCACGCTGTTCACTGCAGGCTCAGTCTAGCATCCTCCAAAGCATGGATGGTCCAACACGATCCAGCAGTTCCTTTGGCCACTGCTTCCCAATTCAAGGGTTTGTGAAATGCTTCCTGGGGCATGACAGGACAGACACAGAGAAGCTGCTCCCAAGGCAGAGGGAAATCCTGTGAAAAAGCAGTGCATTTCCATATCACAGGAGACTAAGTCAGTCATGCTACAGGATGCGGTAGGACACATTCACAGAGCTGGGACCACCTGGAACAGCAAGGGCTGGGGGTAGAAAATGCACCGGCAGGACAGGCTGGAGGGTAGGAGAGATGCTCACTCCTTCGCCCTGCAGCCTGCAGAGAGGACCCGGAGGGCTGCGGCTCATGTTTCTCTGCAGTCGCTGCTTGCTGGGATCGTCCTTCTCTGCCTGTCTGTCAGGACCCTCATCCCTGCCTTGGAGACCTATTAAGGATGAGGATAATTTGCGTGGGTGATCCTTGGCCTTGGTGCCCTGCAGAGCCTAGACATGAGGGTCACAGGCTGCGCAGCCTGGAGACTGCGCACATCATTGTTTCACCAATCTCTTTGGTTTTCATTCCATAAGTGATGGGATTTAGCACGGGGGAACAGCCACATCAACATYGTCCAGGAGAGCATGCCTGTGGTGGGGATGCTCTGACCACCAAACTGGTGGGTGAAGAAGGAGAAAATGCCAGCGTTTCTACAACAATGTGTAGAACATTGAAATGATGCTGCGGTGGAAGCCCCAGTGCTGATTGCYCAGAGATGGGTACCTGGGGGGGCTGGAAGACCCTGAGAATCAGTCTGCAAGAGACAGTGATAATCCCCGCTGGCAGCAGGGCAACTGTTCAACCACATGTGACATTGACTTCTCCATTCACACGGGCCAGCCCAGCAACACCCAATGCTCGCAGCAGGAATGAGGGATAATGCGGCTTCTGCAGCACGGCAGCCGCCTCTGAAGCAGAAAAACGAAGGGGAGGATGATGCAGAGGCTGCTGGCAAAGCTGCCAGCTCTAACTCTGTGGAATTGAGTGGGTCAATAAAGTCATGTATCTCCAGGATTGCAGATGGCAACATCCCGATCAAATGCCATGGGCAGCAGAATCACTGACTTGGCAACAAAAGTAAAATGAACAAGAAGCAACCTGGGCAAGGCAGGCACCGAAAGGAACGTCCCTCACCCTGACCCAGAAAACAGCTAACATCCTGGGCACTGTGGAGGTTGACAACAGCAACTCTGCTACTGCTAACGCAGAAAGGAAAAGCTATATCGGCTCGGGGAGGCTTCGCTATCTTGATTTGATAAAGAACAAGACGAAGCTGCCTAGAAGTGCAATAATATACACGGCAAAGAAGGGGAGAGAAGTCCAGAGGTGAGACCTCTCCATGCCTGGAAGTTGAACAAGGATGAACATTCTGGGTCCGAAGCTGGTGTGAGTGACAGCTGCCATAGGGGTCTTTGATATTCTATTTAAAAACACCTAAAAAATAAAGTACAGCATAAGAGAAACCACAAATCCCAGCAGAGCTCAGCAGCGCTCACTGGGGGTGAGCTCCTGTCTCTGCTGGACCCAACGTGAGTTTTAGCGTTCACACCAGAAGCCTGTCGTGATCTGAAGCATCAAGAGAGACTGTGCAGAGCTGGGCCCTGGACTGATTTCGTACGGCAGCTTTTCTGCCCCTCGGTCCTCATGTTGATGAGGGACGGAGAAGCTAGAAGCTGCTGAATCCACTCCAGGTCACTGTTTCCTGGTGGATTCCCAGCCCCCTGGTTTTGGGGGAGATGGCTCAGAGTCCGTCGTGCCATGGCAATAAAGAGCAGCCCTGGAGCCAAGGGCTGAATAAGGGGACTCACCAGCCCTTGCCTGGACCAGGAACGAGCAGCTGCTGTGGGTGATCATGGTGGAGGCTTTGCAGTGGCGATGTCTTAGACCTCAGCACATTTACGCTGCAAGTGCGAGGAGGATGCTTAGGGCCAAGGGGAGCCACAGGGCTCTGGTCTCCTGGTGCTTCCAGATTCAGGCAATTAAATGCAAATCTGCCAATTAACAATATAGGTGGTGGAAGCAAATCCATTTGCCCAAATGAGCAGGGGGGAGTGCAGAGAGGAGAAAACCAGTACAACCTATAAATAATAATTTTGGAGCAGTAACTGCTTGCTATGTGGAGGAAAGGCAGSGTCCTGCAGGTGGGAGCTGGCAGAATTTAGTGGGTCAGACAGAGCACAGCAGAAATGAGACATTTTGCTTTGCTTTCATCACATCAGAAATAGCTGCTTGTCTTGGAGCTGTAGCTGTCCTTCTCCATCCATCACTCGTAACAGCTGAGGCAGCCCATCCAGGGTGAGGTGGGAGGGTCATCAAACCCTGAGAACTTCTTACAAATCTAACACCATCTGGTATTTTTCATTATGCGATGATCATGGTTACATTAATATGCAAGATGTAGGAGTGTTTAGACCTTGTGGCTGCTGAGAAAAATACTTTTGCTTTGCCCTCCCATTTTTGATCTCGAGTGTATACTTGGCTTGCATTTTAAGCTGTGTTTTCCTTTTTGCCAGCATTTTCTGAGATGCAGATTTTTTGGTTCCTGGCTCACACAGAGCCTCTCCCTCCCTCAACCCAACTGACCGGTCCCTCTTGCTTTGGCAGATCCCCTGAGCTCTCCGTGCCGCACAAAGCAGAGGTTTCGTCATGACACTTCATGGGGGAACAGAGCAAAGTGCAAGCAGCGCCCAGGCGCTGCAGTGGGGTAGGACAATGAGCTGCAGATCCAGACGTCTGCCGTGCAGCAAGGCGGCGGCAGAGCTGTGTGAAGGTGAGCCCTCATCCAGATGGGTGTCAGGACGGATGCCCAGAGACCAAGCTCTCCCTCCCCCGGGCACGGTGCCTGCCTGCAGCATGATTCAAGGGGAGAAGCACCACTGCTCCAAGAAGTAGAGCCTTTATCTGCCCAGCTCATGCGTCAACAGCAACACCAAAGCTCCACCACTGCAGCCAGCTGCCGTCACACCTCCTGGGTGGGCAGAGCTTCATGGACCATCCCTCCATCACCTCCCCTTCCCCGACACACCACAAACCAGCAAGGACCTGTGTGGAGGGTGGACTCTGGTGTGAAATCAAGCCTCAGGCATATGCAATGACCTAGATGTAGTCCCAAAGTTAATATCTTGCTCTTGGTCCTCAACAACCCTCTTAAAAAATAGCCCTGCTGCTAACGGGCTGACTTCAACAGACCCATCACATCTACCAATATGCTCACAACCTACTTGAGCCCATCCCTGACTGTGTCCCAGAAAAGGAGCCAACCCCTTCCCCTCCCAGGAGGCACCACAGACAGGACTGGGAGCCGAGTCACACATTCTGGTTAAATGAGTCAAACCAGCATCTCCCAGAGCACAAGCCAACATGCAAGAGGAGAACGCACCACAACAGGGGTGACGCTGGGGGCTGAACACTGCAGTGACAGCAGGAGGGGACCGCCGAGGGCAGAGGAACAGCCCTACCTGCGCCGCTGTGATTTGTGCATGCAGGCAACGGGGATGCTTCAGGAACCTGAGCAAGGCAGGTCTGTCTCCCCGCAGAGGGGTGTCCCATCGCTTCAGTGTCTGGCAGCATTCACCACTCAGCGGGTACATCTCCAAGGGGGTACCACCAGCAGCCAGTCCCAGCTGTTGTCATACACTAATACGTGCCATCTCCAGAGCTCACTTGGGAGAGTTGGGACTATTTAAAGACTTCGCTCCTGAGGAACCAGATCTTCTGACCATTGACAGCTTCACTGGAATGGATGCAGCTCGAATTATCAATTCACAGATTAAGCGGAGAAAGGACTTTTCAATACCCCAGCTGCTTCTTCCCGTGCACCCCCAGGATGAGAGGTTTTCTAAAAGGCATGATTCAGTCCAGCTTCTGGAAGAAAGGTATCCAGCCTCATTTAAAGAGGGGTCCAGGTGACTGCCTCTGCAACCCTGAAATCTGAAAGCACCATTCAAGGCCCTTGAAATCTCCACATGCTGCATTCCTGCCCATAAGAAGGGAGGACCCAGCAGCTCATCCTGGACCTTCACAGCTTCTCCAGGGTCGGTATCTCCAAGTTGGGTTTGCAGAGGGGAAGCTGGGGCACAGAACAAAGATGTGACTTCTTCTTCTTCTGCCTTCACATACTTCTCATTTCCAGCCTTCCAGGGGAAGTGGGGATGTGGGGCTGTCTGTCAGAGAGAGAGGGAACCCGCCATGCACAGAGAGGACTTGCTTTCTGTGTCCAGTGCACCTTAATATAGTGCTGAGGGGCTGTAAAGGTCTATACGTACAGCCACAGCAAGATGAGGCCGACGATGAGAAAATCCCATAGGGAAAGTCTCATGGCATGCAACAGCATGTGAAATGCTATCTCAGCTTGTGCTGAATTAACTACAGCAAATATTTTCACAGCATACATAAAATGGCAAAGAATTACATACAGTTACATGCACATGACTCACACTAAAAGTGAAGGCCCTTCTTATCTGCCAGACGCAGACGAAGGGCAGCAGCTTCCCAGAAGTCATAAACAGCAATTCCACCACTGAAACCCCCTCAGCCTGTTTCTGGAGGCCCCCGAGCTCCTGGCTGCTCCCTGCTGAAGGTGGGAGCTCCCTGCCTGGCGTATGCCCCCAGGACGTGGACTCAGCAAGGGCTGTGGCAGCCGAAGCAGGAGTGAGGACAGTGAAATACACTGGCAGCGCAAGATGATGCCAGCGTGGGATGATGCTGCAGGCATGAAGGGCTTCAAGCTGCATCTCCCCAGTGGGAGGATCTGCGCATACAAGGGTCCCAAAAGCAGAGCACTCAGCCGGCTGTGAGGAGGGGGTTGCTAAGCCAGCAGCATCACTGGCTGCTGCACCTACCAGGCAGAGCGAGACACCCAGGTGCTGCAGCATCACGGGGCATGTAGCACAGCCCCGCGCCTGGGGGTGCAGATGGGCAGGAGTGGTTGGGTGCTGTGGCTGCAAAACAGCTGATTCACCCACAAACATGGGGTGAAGGAAGACCACCCAGATGAGACAGGGAGGGACGGGGCTCCTGGGGCTCAACCAGAAGATGCACCATGCTCTGGGCACCGCAGCAGCACAGAGGGGAAGGCGAACGTGGGATCAGGGTGGCTTTGCCCCATTGCAAGAATGAGAAACAGCCAGGGGCCCCGGAGGCGCGATAGGCGTGTGGCACAGATAGGGACGGAGACCCCAGCGAGCTGCCCCCCTCAACAGGGCAGCAGCCAGGATGCTGGGGCAGGGCTGATCTGGGGGCTTGCTGGGAGAATGGACATAAAACCTCTTGTTGGATTTATGGGCAGGGGCTGATGTACTCCAGAGGAGCACGTATGGCATCCCTAGGGCCCCCTGCAGGGACCATGCTGGTTTTCCCTGTGCCGCTTTCAGGACCAGGCTCTAGCTCCAGGCTGGGCTCCAGGCTCCCCAGGCTGTCCACTCACAGCAGCACTTGATGCTTGTGGACCTTCCTGCCAAGCCTCATTTTTTAAAAAAATCCATCCTCATTTCTGCCTGAGCAAACCAGAAATCTCAGCTTGATGCTGGGCATATGCAGAGCAGCCAGTAAAGACAAGCAAGCCTTTTTTAATTATTACTTACAAGCTGAATATATTTGCCCGCTGTGCAACACAGCACCCCCCACAACGCCAGCTGAGCAGAGGTAATTTTCCAAGCACATCTGCATTTTGAGAAGATCCTTTCACGTGCCCTGCTCCTTGGAGTGGGAGAGCACTTGCTGGCAGTCCTGATAGCATCCTCCCCAGTGCAGCAGAGGCCACAGTGGTGGAGCTGATGACATTAGAGTTGTAATTGTTTTAAGAGTTTCTCTTCCATGCCCTTTAAAAGCCCCAGCTACCTTGCCACTAGGTATCGTTTGCCAGAACATTTTGGCAACGGCTCCTTTTTGTAGATTTAGCACTCGGCATCTCCAGTCCCCTGTGCCACCCTTGCACCTCCCTCCCAGCAGCCCCCGACAGCCAGCTCAGCTCACCCCCCTTCTTCTGTCCCCATGCCTGGCTGTGCCCGAGGGTCCCAGGGTCCTGCCTGCCCCGTTCAAGACCAAAATGCTTGTTTCTCTTGCAGGTCGTGCTGGCACATCCATTACTCTGTGTATGATCCTATAAGGACCCTGTGAAAGCATCAGTCCCTGCCCTCCCTCTACCAAAGCAGGAGACGAACTGTCCACGCAAGGCTGGAGATGTGCAAGCCAGGTGGTGCAAGGCAAACAGGCTGGCAAAGTTACAGGAAAAAAGGGAGTGAGGGAGACTTTCACTGACCGTGGGGTGACGCCACGCATAGGACAGGGCTGGAAAGTGACGGCCCAGACCAGCATGCAGTGACAGCCCAGCTACGTAACGGCTCTGAACAGACAGCCAGAAAGGTACGTAAAATTGCACTGGCCTGGGGAGCTGTGTCCCTGTGTTCCTGGGGAACTGCAGCCCTGCCAGATCGACAGCCTCAGAAACGACCTCTCTGTCTGGCCGGGCTGTGCGCCTGTCACAGGTGTACGGCACCATCCCAGCCACATTTCTCACGGTATGTCCCAAAGTGAGATTTCTCCCTATCACATGGCAAATTCAAATCTCCCTGTGCCCCTGCTCTGCTGCCGGGCTCTGAGGTCTGAAATGCAGCACAAGAAGCAAGGGTCTCCTTCCCTAGCACTCGCCAAGCCTTGCATGGCTTCTTAACTGCCTTTCACATGCTATTATTTAACGTAAAATTCAATTCTAGCTGCAGGCTGGCTTTTTCTCCTCTTGCCTTTTGTAAATGCTGTGCTAAAACTCTAACTCAGAAAGTTATTAATTGCACATACATCCCGGTGGACTTGGTGTCCAGGCTTGGGTGACATCTGCATCGACCCACAGCAGAGCCCAGGCAGCGCACGCAGCAGTTCAGCCCCAACCGCCTTCCCCAGGGAATTTCCAGCCCAGCACACAGGCTGCCCATAGCGGGGAGCGATGCCGGCACCGCTGGCACCTGCAGGAGACCCGTCCCTGCTGCAGCTCTGGCTGGAAAACACCCTCTCCCCTCCTTAGTGCCGCTGCAGATTTCAAACACTTGCACCAGCCCTCTAAGTGCAGGCACTGCCAGGGCCATGCTTTAAATAAGCATTTTCAACAGTCAAGATTTTCATTAGTTAATTCATCCTTTTAAAACTTGTTTATTCCAACACAACATTTACTTGTTTTTTGTTTCAAATGGCATTTTTTCAGTTTGTTCTAAGATTTAAAAATGTCACTGATTTTAAGTGCTTTTGCTGTAATTATTTCTGGTGCTGGCTGTAAGTACCACTTGTTTTCATTTTCATTGGAACTTGTTTGCACTTCTTTAAAGAGCTTAATCACAGCACATTATTGTTCTGGTGTTTGTTTTTATTTTTGCATTTTGCATTTTATTCTGTTATCATCTGATTTTTCCCTCCCAACACTTACTGTTCTTTTTCTACTTCATTATCCCTGCTAATTTACAGTCAGTCTGCATCGCTGAGGGTGGCGCAGAGGAGGAACAATCCTGGGGAACTGCAGAGGGATCCTGCAAAACAGCAAGCTCTGAAATTGCAGATGAAAGTTGATCTGCATCAATGTGGTGTGACGCACATGAGGGAGAACAGCCCCAAGTTCACGTGCGAAACCCAGCTTTACCCCTCCAGCCTTGGGGTTTGCTCCCGCCAGGCTCCTCATCCTTTTGCACAGCCCCATGCCCTCCTTGTGCAGGTGTCCTCGGGGGGTAAATGGAGGGTGCTGTGGCCAGGCGTGCCAGGGAGTGCAGAGGGCTGCATGCGCCACTGCCGGAGATGCTGGCCCGTGCTGTCCCTGTTGGGGCGCGGGGGCAATCCTGCATCCTCAGGGAGGAGGCACCAGCCCCGCACCAGGATTCAGAGCTGTGAACACTCACACCAAGGCGTGGGGCAGGGTCCCACCCAGCAATGGGGTACCAAACCCCTCCGGCCCCGCACGGGGTAAAGGCATGGTTTCCCAGGCATGGGCTCCATCGATGGCTGGATGTGGCCCCATGGACCAGTGGCACAGGGCTTGCACGGCACATCCTGCAAGGCAGCCGGCCCCCAGACCTGCGGCACTTCTCTCCAGGGAGCCTAGGGATGCTGAGACTCTTTACGGAGGGGCATGGGGACAGGACATGAGGCAGTGAGCGGCAGCAGAGGAAATTTCCATGAGATCCTGGGGAAAATATTTTCATCATGAGGGTGGTCAAGCAGTAACTGCTGCAATTAATGTAATCCCAGACCTGGGCTGGGATTTCCAGTAGGAAAGCAGCTCTTACCAGTGAGCCCAGCACAGCCTGGAAACCTGCAGAGAGCAAATTGTCACTGACGCATGCTGTGAATGAATAGCCTGGAGCACGGGCTTGGGACCGTGGTCTCCACTGGCAACCCTGCACCTTGGTGAATGCATGGGCTGCAGCAGCTCAGGAAGTGCCCAGAGCTGGGAGCAGCCTGGGAGAAGCATCACGCATTTGCCACATTCATGCTCTTCCCTCGGGGCCCASATCCGGCGGAGTACAGGGCTGGAAAGACCCTTGGCCTGAGCCAACATGTTCCATCTTATGATCTGATAATAAGGCCTGGAGGAGTTCACAGGGACCTCTCTAAACCTTGTCCCCATCCTGAAGCGTCATGTCGAGTCACTGCTCCCTGGCACGGTGGCAGCTGCGGGGTACAGGTGGGTACCAGCAGCAGCAATGCCTCTCCCACATATGTGCCTCTCGCACATATACATCAGGGTGGCAGAGCCCAGTGGGGCTTCTCAGGGCATCACCCTTGAAAGGGCAAGAGCTGCACCTGCAGCACCAGAGGCCCAGAGAGCCAGCGGTGCAGGTGCCTTGGTGGCTGCTCTGCAGCTCCAAGGGGGTCATGCATGTGCCTGTCCCCATGGCAGCTGTGGGACGGAGTTGGATGTTGTGGGCTGATGGAAAAACTCTAGTACCTGACCCTGAACTATCTTGAGCAATCCCCAAGAGATGATGGATATTGTTCCAAGAGATGAGGGATATTGTCCCCAGGAGATGATGGATATTGTCCCCTGTCTGCCTTAGGAAGCATTCAGCAATTCCCATGATGGATCTCAAGTGCTCTAATGCTGCAGATTCCCAACCCACTTGGCCTCCATCCGACCTGGCAGCACCACACCAGCAGAAGGCAGAGCCTCGGTGGGTGTCCCCAGCTCCCTGCAAAGGACAGGGATGGGGACAGTGCCAGGGATGGTGTCCTGGCCCTGGTGYCCACATGCACGCGCTCCCTCTCCTCAGTGGAGGGGATATGTGGTGGCTCCAGGACTTTTAACAATTCAGTATTCTGCAAAGATGAAAGTATCATAATTTACATGATGCTTGAAATTTCTTATAGCCAGCACAGATTTAATCATGCAATAATCAGGCTTTTAAGCCTCATATCCCAGTAAGTGCTGAGGTTGTTATCTCCTAATTACTTCAGCAAATTTTAATTAGTCCAGAAGTATTATCTAAAATCCCTTCGCAGAGAAGCCATGTCTCTGGGGACAGACCTGGGACGATAAGGGTAGAGGGCGATTGCTCAGTCTTGCTGCAGACCCTGTGCAGGGACCTTCCCCGGTGGTGAGCCCTGCCCGGGCAGTAATTGCCCTGCAACAGCCCTCTCCGTCTGTCTGTCCGTACTGCTCTCCGGGGAAAGAGAGAAGGAGCACATAAAATGCAACTCAAGGCTGTGGACAGAGAGCTTGGCAGTTCACAGGCTCCTTGGTGGCATTTGCTTTCTGTAGGCTTTGCATCAAGAGCTGAATAATTAACCACAGACATGGCTTATTTTGCTCCTGTCTTTATGAGAACAGAAATGCCAGATTGTGGTACAGTTACCCAGACGCATCATCCGCACTCTGCACATGAACAGTGGCAGCCTCGTGAGATGGTTTCCACATATACATGATGAGAGCAGTGACGACAACCACAACCACCGCTTATGCCTGGACCCAGCTCTCGTGGTCCCCGCCGGGCAGGAGGGGGAGGAGGAGGAATCAGCCCAAGTAAGTCTAGAAACTTTCTAGTGCACCCTGAATCACTGGGAGCCTTCATGAGGTCAGCAATGAGCTCACTCCATGTGAGTGCCTCAATGTTTATTAGTTGTCTTATTTTAGGCATCTTGATAGGAAAATTTTGTCATATGAAAACATATTTTGGGGGCAAATCCTGTATGAAAAAGTAATGTCGGTTGGACAACATTTCCAAAATGAGCACCTGTCTTCTGTTGCAGTTCATCCAGCCTTCCCCTTCCCTTTCCGTAACGTCAGGTCCTGTGGGCAGCGAGACCTGCCAACACATCCCACACATCCCCGAAGTGCGGGCACAGGTCTCTGCCTGCTGGGCAGTCACACGGAGAAGCTAGTACCCTCTCCCCCATCACTAGGAACAGAGAGAAAGGAAGCCTGTGCAGACTTCAGATAAGCCGTAAAAGTACAAGGAGGGTCATGAGGGGGGAGCTTTATACTGAAGTGTGGAGCAACACCAGCACTGGCAGAAGAAATGACTGCGGGTTTAGAAGCAAAAGTGTGGAAACTGAGTGTCCTCAAGTGAAGGGCTGGAAACGGTCAAAATTAAAATAAACTGTCACTTAATAGAGGTGCAGAGAAGSGAACCAAACCAGTGATACATGTGCGTCAGCAGCGCAGCTATCAGGCTAAGAAACAAGATGAGAGCTGCAATGTCTGGCTTTAATTGAGAGCACCAGTGTAATAAGTCTCCTAGAAACTCAACAAAAGAAAGACGGCCACGAGGACACCGATACAAAGAAATCTACAGAAAGAGGAAGGAGCCCATGCTGGCAGCGTAGCACACCTCCACATCTAGATCTTCAGATTAAATTGAGTTAGCAAATTAAATTCCTCAACAAATAATGAAATATGCATGGGCCAATACTCAAACCTGATGAGTTTAGTGCTAAATCTGCAGTAGCAGCTGCCCAGCCTGGGGGGGGACAGGGGGCACCAGGCAGACCTCACACAGGGGCAAGGCTGTAGGCACGCTCAGTGTCCCACGGAGCTGCTCTTCAGAAGCTCAATGGAAATACAACCTGGATTTGGCCACCAGGAGCTGCTGGAGGGAACAGCAAACCTAGCAGTGGCTGCGAGGAGCTGAATTCTCCGTCCCAGGAGAAGGAAATCCTCACTGGCAGTCTGGAGACTACACAAGGACATGGTGCTGGAAGACTGTGGCCAAGGCATACCTCCAACTCAGACGGCCAAAGGAAGGACACAGGGGAGCCAGTCTGGCTAAACAGAGGGGTGGGACAGCCAAAAATGCTGCAGGCACCTCCAAGAGAAGAAAACAGGTGCAAACTCTGGTGGGCAAATGCAAGGCAGGTTGAAATCCACTTGGACAAGCAATTAACAAAGGGGGTCCAAACCAGCCTTAGACCCTTCTTCAAACACATCGAGAGCAGGGAGCATGGCAGAGAGCTCACGGGACCAAGGGGTGGTCCCGGCCAAAGGGGGCCGTTGGAGCGGATGGGGCCTTTGAAGAGAAGGTGGGTGAATTATTTGCATTTATCGCTGAAAGATCATTGCTTCCCCAGGAGAAACCAGTAGAGTCCCCTGGCAGACCCTCCTTGGGTGGTGGGCTGCCTCCCACCATCACAGATCACGCCCCAGCAGGAGCAGCTTCCCCAGCCATCAGCCAGCCTGTGCCTGGCACAGAACGACTTGTTCCTCTTCTCTCATCTCTTCAAAAGCGTGTCCACCAGCAATCTCACTGACTTTAGGAGGCCCTTGGGCAGCATCTTCATCATGGGTCTTTATCACGACCTCAACTTGAGGGTCTTCATCACAACCCTCCTGATGAAGGTGAAAGCCCCACGAGTGCGGCACTGCGACGTGTGATGTGCTCCTGGCCCCAGCGGCCAGACCGAAATGTGGGAGAAAAGCCCTAGAAGAGCACTGCCCAAATTCAACAGGTCCTCTCCTTCCGTCATGTTCACCGCTTACATCTGAATGAAGGGGAAGGCTCACCTGAACCCAGCACGCTCGCTGCGTCAAATTTCAGTGTTGAATTCCACCCAACATTGTCCAACTCATTCATTATCCTCCGTCACTGTTGTGGTTTAACCCGGCAGGCAGTCAAACACCACACAGCAGCTCGCTCACTCCCCCCTCCCTCAGTGGGATGGGGGAGAGAATCGGAAAAAAAAA
>JAYKAV010003018.1:277806-295485 GCA_035582835.1 Phoebastria nigripes
AAATCTCCTTGAGGTACACATCGGACTTCCCCATCCTTTCGCATTACCCACCAAGTGCACCCAGGTCCTTGAGCAAAAGCAATCCCACGAATGGGTTTTCCCTTACCTGAGGCAGGAGTAACCCAGACTGTCCTCCCCAGCATATTTTTAATGTGCACTACRGGGACTTTATCCCCGTCTACAGTACGTAAAAGTTTTGATTGGGCAGGGCCAGCTCGATTGAAAGATCGGGTTAAACCACAACAGTCACTTACGTTCCTGTCATTTTTGCCTCGATATATGTTTTATTGTGTCATCTGCAAAACAGTTTTGTCACATCTGCTTTCTAATTAACGCCATTCCACTACCAGCATTTTCTTGGTAAAAGGCAGGAACTGTATTTAATGAATTTAAACCGCCTGGTAACATCGTTTTGACCTTTTCTGCTGCTGTTTTTCAAAACTCATCTTTAACCTGCTCTTTGAGGAAAGACATTGCAGCAGATACCAGTAGAAGCACACCCATCCCGCCTTGCCRTTGTAGAGGAGGTCAACATCACAAATCAATAATTCAATCAAAAACATCTGCAGCATCTTTCAGGTGGAAGCTGTGTGCTGATAACCTCAGCAGGAGTGTATTTTTCATGACAAAAATGCATCTATCATTGCATCGCCACAAGAAAGCATACTTCTAATAATTTATTAATTAATCATTAATCTTCTTAAATGCATTTGGTACATTTGCATAGTTCCTCCCAGAGAACAGAAAAGAGCAAAACCATTGTAGATCAATTACACAGACAGGAGGCTGAGTCAATCCGGCTGATGAAACACCCAACTTGTCACACTGAAGTCTGCATGGGCTCCTGGAAACAGGCAGATGCTGCCAGCTCTGTTCAGAGACCATCCCATTTTCAAAGTCACTCTCACACATTGATGTCAGACCCAATACTGTTATGACTCCTCGTGTTTTAATGCTTCTGGCGTGAAATGGCTCCCGTGAATTTTCTCTATTTCACATCATGACAGGAAGGGGAGGAAACTTTGCCTGGGCAGAAGCATCACTTGAAGTTTGGCCATTTATAGAATCATAGAATCATAGAATTGTTTAGATTTGAAAAGGCCTTTAAGATCAAGTCCAACCGTTAACCTAACACTGCCAAGTCCGCCACTAAACCATGTCCCTAAGCGCCACATCTACACGTCTTTTAAATACCTCCAGGGATGGTGACTCCACCACTTCCCTGGGCAGCCTGTTCCAATGCTTGACAACCCTTTCAGTGAAGAAATTTTTCTTAATGTCCAATCTAAACCTCCCCTGGCGCAACTTGAGGCCGTTTCCTCTTGTCCTATCGCTTGTTACTTGGGAGAAGAGACCGACCCCCACCTTGCTACAACCTCCTTTCAGGTAGTTGTAGAGAGCGATAAGGTCTCCCCTCAGCCTCCTTTTCCCCAGGCTAAACAACCCCAGTTCCCTCAGCCGCATTCTCTGCCAGGATGACAACATTTAACCCAGAATCCTGCTTACCAAAAATTATGACCGATGACTCATGCTAATTTGGACTGTAGACTCCGCATAAATACCAAGAGGATGCAGAAGAGGGAGCTCACACATTTGCAAATCAGAAGTAATTGCAGCAAGCCAGCAGAGCTGTCCTGGCATGACATGCCTGCCGTGTCCAATCAGCTCCATCCCTCCCTGGGAAGTCCTCCCCAAACCCGGGGGGTATTCCCACTCACCCCTTGCCAGGATGGGGCCAAGACAGCTCGGAGCAGCTGGATCTCAGCAGCACCTCCGGCTCTGCAGACCTGACCTTCTTCTGGTCAGCACCAATGCTCATCTGAAACGAACTTCCAAACCACTGGAGACTCTTTCCATGTTGGCTATGGTAACGGTCACCTCTGAAGACTAAAGCAAGCAACAACAGCACTCCATGCAGACTGTGGCTTTCTTTCCCATACCACGTAGGGGCTGGGGTCGGGGTTGACACCAGGCGCAGCAGAGCCCGTCACAGCAGGGACGCCGATGGGTGCTGGCCAGGAGACCACCGACACAGGGAGCAGCTCTGTGGCGAATGCCGCCTCCAGAGCAGCAGGCAGAGATGGGGTGTGGGCAGCTGGGATGGGACCGCGGGGTGGCATGGGTATGGGAGCTTTGCAGGTGATGTCCCAGCACAGCAGAGCCGGGACTGCAGCCGTGCATGACCCCGCGCACAGCCCCGTGTGGGCCAGCTGCATCGCTGCCACGCACTGCTCCAGTAAGAGTGATGCTTTTCCCTCTCTGAGATTCAGGTTTCCATGTTCGTCTGCACGGTCGTGTCACTCCTGAGACCATGGAAATCCTCCCACCACCCTGAAAGGCAGTGAAGGACCAGCAGCAGATGGGAAGGACYGCGACATGACCTAGCAGAAAAGTCAACTCTGCTTTATGGCCACCGTGCATATCAAAGTCTTTGAAATGCAGCCTTACTAAAATTGCTTGGGTTTGATGTAGGGAGTGCTAGGAAAAGAGAAATAAGTCACTGGCTTGGTTTGGCAAAAGTGCTAGTCCCTAAGACAGATGAGACAGTGCCTCACTGGTGGTTTGTGGCTCTTTATTTCTCTCAATCTCGGTTTTTAGTGTGTGTTTACATTCAGTGCATGGGGGAGGAGAGCCAGCAAAAGCACTTGGGCTGAGGTTAATAATTCAGCATCCTGCTGGGGGAGTTCATCCCAGCGCTGCTTCTGACAAACACTGACCTTCAGAAACTTGGATGCAGAAGAGAAGAAATTGGCCAAATACATCCTGAAGTGGAGGCAATAATGAAATGATGGCTCACGTGGCCTGCGGGAGCACTTTTTCTCCAGCCCTCTGCCCGGGGCAAACGCAGGGAGCTCTCGCCATCTCCTTCCCCTTCCTCTGCCCTGCCCCTGCCAGACAAACCCCAGAGATTCAAGAGCCCAAAGCCCCCCGTGTTGGCCACGGACCCTCTGCAGGCAGAGAYGCTGGGCAGGGGTGGACAGTGTGATGGGACGCTGTGTCAGTGCTGAGCGTTGGAGGAAGCGTCCTGCAATTTATCACACAGATGGAGACAGCTGATCCCGGTGGGAGTTTTTCAGCTGTGGGAGAAGTGAGGCAGGGCACACGTGAGGATGAACGTGTGCGACGTCTAATGAGGGAGCTGGGAAAGTTGCTAAAGGTGCTCTGTGAGACAGCGACAGTGGACACGGGGCACCATCTCCCCGGCTGCAATCACAGCAATCTGCTCTGTCCTCCAAGTTTATTAAATCATACCCGCTGCCAAAGGAAATATCTTTCATTACTCTGCAGTTTATTACTTTGATTTGTTGGGGTTTTTTTACTCTTCAGTTGTGGTTTATATTTCTATTCTGGTACAAGCTCTGCTTTTAAAGCCTGATAAAATATCAATGTATGCACCAGCCCAGTATGTTAACTGACCCTTCAGCTGATAAAACACCTCCTTCATTAGGCATCATAACTCACCTTGATATTATCACCACCAAGCAGCCTCCCACAGCAGCACAACAAGCTGCTGTTCTGTGTTTTGCGCTGAGCCACCCACATTTGAGCAGCACCCAACAAACACCTGCTCCAGGTCGGGGTCGCCCAGAAAGCCAAAGGACCACAGGCTCCCCGCGTCCCTGCAGACAAGCACAGGCACGTGCTGCACTTTGGCCACATCCAAAGCAGCCAGGGAAACTGCAGCACTGAGTAAGCCGCAGCTTCAGCTTGGAAAGCTGAGCGAAGGCGTCAGAGTCTGCAAATTCAGTTTATTTATTCAAAATAAACCTGCAAAGAGATGCTGAGATTGTACTCAGCATGCTGGGGTTTGCCTCTCTAGAAAAGGTCGTGCTTCCTTGCCCATCTGTGGGAAGGGTGATGAAAACAGGGATTTCTCCTGCCCTTGTATGCACGAGGGCCTTCAGGAGACATCTCCCAGGGGCAGCTCCCCACCTTGAAATCAAACAACCTGTCAGACCTATAAATGCTTATGCATTTGGAAACTTTGCACTTGGAAGCTGAGGTGTCGTGGTCAGTCTGAAGGCTGGCAAGTTAACTTTCCATGGCACGAGGGCTGCGAGCAGCAGGGAGGGAATGAGTTTTCTTATTCAGCTGAAGCAAGTGCAATGCGGAATAATTGAGCTTCCTGATGGGAGAATTAATTCCAAAATGTATCTGAAAAGCACTGACCTTGAGAAAGTTGGATGAAGGGATAAAGTTGATCAAGTGCATCCTGAAATTGAAGTAATTAATGAAATTGCCACTAGCATATATCTGGGGTGGCGCAAGCATCATTTATTCTGCGCTGTGAAGTGTCTGGGTTGACTGAGAGAACCATCCAGGACCATATAACAACCATCGGCTCTCCCGGGGCCGCTGCTCGTGCCAGGCAGGCTCTCCCCTGCCAGGCAGAAGCCATGCCTTCTTGCTGCGCTCAGACAGCAACAATAACAGCTCTGGCCCTGGACACCTCTGGGGTGGTTAACAGCTGCTCTCACCTTGCTGTGGCAGTGCTCATTGCCAGGAGACGCAGGTCTCCATCCCTGCAGCCTGCAACCAGGGGCTTCCTTCTCAAAAGTGTGGGGAAGAGGTAAAAGGACAAAAAGTCCCGATCCCGCTTCCAGAAGGGGTTTGGTCACTTGGCCTCCGACGCTGCAGTTTCTGTGGATTTTCAGCTCAAGGAAAAAAATCAGGAGTCTTGGTACGGCTCTGAAATGTGGGGGCACCCATCCCCAGCGCAGCAGGGGAGGCAGCGCGGGAGGAGGGAGCACCAGCTCCCGCAGACCGGGGGGGCGCGGATCGCTCCCCCACCAATGCCGGGGAGCTCCTTCCCAGAGAAACCCCAAATCACAGCATGCCTGAGCACAGCAGCTTGTCGGCTGTCATTGGAAGGGCTTAAGGAAGGGATTAAGAGGGAAGGCTTTTAAACACAAGCTGTTCACCGTGCCATTGCTGATGGGCAATCGCTCAGCAGGAACGTCACAGGGATAAAAAGCTCCTGGCAGGGCTCAGAGATGGGTCAGGCCACCCCTCATCTTAGACGCCCTTATTCTCTGATAAAAGTTATTATTTGGTTGTTAAAAACAGCCTTGTTGGGATAATTCACAAGACCGGCACATTAGCCTGATAAATCTACTTAAGGAAAGCACAGGAGTGAAGGAGAAGGACTAATTGCTCTGGTGAATAAAGGCTCTGGTTAATCTCCCAAGGAGAAAATAATGAGGGCATTAAGGCCTGGGAGGGGACCGAGGCTTCCCAAGCAGCCTGTGGATCACTGCTGGCCCTGGGGCTTCAGGCATCAGCTCCACATCCACGCAGTTAGGAAAGTGTGGGGAGAAAATGCCCACAAACTGGTGGCAGCCCAGCAGTGGGAGAGGCAGGACCTCCTGAGGCTCCCCTGGATGTGGCCCTGGATCCACCTGGGAACGGGAATCGCAGCTCAGGGGAGTCACCTTGAAACACGGTTCATGGCTCCTCTGCCAGGAGAATGGAGACCTGCAGGATAAACACCAGGAGCCAAGAAGCAGATAGATAAAGCAAGCGCTGTTATCATGGCTATCAGGACAGCGCAAAATGAGATTCAGAACATCTCACTTCATCGTCAAACTTCAATTGGCATTGCTTTCCAGTCCTACTGCCATCCTCCCACCTGCTGCCAGTGCAGCCTGCTGCGACCGCCCCCGGTAATCCCTCTCCTCTTAGCCCCTGGCCACACTCAGGTCCTGCCGTGAGAGGTGGTCTCCTGGGGGTCCCGGTACCACCAGTGCAGCCCTGCCGCGGGGCAGCCCGAGACAGGTCTCCTGGGAAGAGGATGCTATCAAATATGAGAATGGGAACATGGAGGATGATGAGGGGTCCTTTATCAAGGAATATCTTTCAGAGAAGGTGGCATAAAGCAGTTTGAGCGCTACTCGCCTGGGTTTGACAGGCATAGGTAAAGGTGTTCCCCGGCCACAACGTTGGAATTGGTGCTTACCTCCCACTAGACCACAAAGCAGCATTCAAAGGCCAAATTAGTGCAATTTCAAATGGCCTGAGGTTAAGTCTGGGCCAACTCAAGACCAGTTTCAGCAAGCAGACAAGTATTCTTTCACATAAATAACAATAAATGGGTTTTTTCATAAAGCACCTCCGAACTCTTCCCTACAGCTGTATCACTGCCAGAGCACCTCCAAGGGAACAGCCTGCAAGGGGTAACTTTTTACTCCTTAAGCAGAGAAAAACATCTTTTCTTCAAAGCAACAGAAGCAGCACAAAGCCACTGGGCCAGCCCTTACTGCTGGCTTGTGCTTCAGGCGATTACACTCCAAGTCAAGGAGCGACTGCCGTCCTCAGTTGATTCCTGCCCAGCYGCTGGGACTGCTACATTAATTGCTCGTTTCTCCCTCAGCTTAATTCCCACTCTCAGTGAAGCTGGATGGATCCAAGAGATGGTCTAGCAACTGATCTGCTAAATCCTCATGCTGAACAGCCGCACGCTGTCCCCCGCAGCCCCTACACTGCCTGGAGTGCCTGTGCTGCTCTGCTCTACTGAGCTCTGGGGCTGTTTGCAGAAGAAATGCCACGGGCTGCTCTCTGGACAGCATTCCCCTTTGCTGGTGGTCAGTGAGGCTGGGGAGGTCATGGAAGTGGCTGGGGAGGGGGTTGGAGAGGCTGGGGAGGGCGTTAGAGCAGCTGGGGAGGCGGTGGGAGCGGCTGGGAGGTGTCAGAGCAGCTGGGGAGGTGGTTGGAGTGGCTGGGGAGGTGGTCGGAGTGGTTGAGGAGGGGGTCGGAGTGGCTGGGGAGGTGGTCAGAGCAGCTGGGGAGGTGGTGGGAGCAGCTGGGGAGGCGGTGGGAGCAGATGGGGAGGCAGTCAGAGCGGCTGGGGAGGCAGTGCCGAGGGAGGTGCGTGCAAGACCTCCCATGCTCCCACCGCTCACCGCAGCCACCTCTCCTGTCCCAGCTGCCGAGCCGCCACCTTGCAGAGCCATTCCTGTGCCCTGGTGCCCGTCCGCAGCCAGTGCCAGGAGGCTCTGCCCACTCCTCCATCCCACCCCCTCGCAGCCACTGGGCCCCTGGCCAGAGGGTGGAGAAGGGGGAAAGGACTTTAGGAGTGGCCCATGAGTCAGCACCTTGGCAGACAGCTCTGAAGGAGGCACGCAGGATGAGACGTCGGTCCTTGGCAGGGCAGGAACAAGGTTTGGCAATTCAAAAATAACCTTTGCTGAGGAGAACTGCAAATTTCACAGGCACACAGAATGGCTGAGGCTGGCAGGGACCTCTGGGGCCCATCTGGTCCAAGCCCCTTCTCAAGCAGGGCCACCCAGAGCCAGTTGCTTGGGACCACATCTCAACAGTGTCTGAATAGCCGCAAGGATGGAGACACCACAACCTCTCTGGGCAACCCAAGCTGTCAACCCAGTGGGCAACCAAAGTTAACCGAAGTTGTTATCAAAAGTGTTAAGGTGTCAATATAGTACTCTTTGATCTTCCACAGCTCACAGAGACCTATGGGCGAGCACTCAGTACTGCACATCCAGACTTGCAGTAGTGCTACAACAATTTGCGTAGCAGTGGGAGAAATGTCTACTGGGAAAAAAAAATATATCAAAAGCTACCACGACTCAGTAAGTTTGCAGACGACACCAAGCTGGCCGGCAGTGTCGATCTGCTCGAGGGTAGGAAGGCTCTGCAGAGGGACCTGGACAGGCTGGATCGATGGGCTGAGGCCAACTGCATGAGGTTCAACAAGGCCAAGTGCCAGGTCCCGCACGTCGGCCACAACAACCCCATGCAACGCTACAGGCTGCGGGAAGAGTGGCTGGAAAGCTGCCTGTCGGAAAAGGACCTGGGGGTGCTGGTTGACAGCTGGCTGAATATGAGCYGGCAGTGTGCCCAGGTGGCCAAGAAGGCCAACGGCATCCTGGCCTGTATCAGAAATAGTGTGGCCAGCAGGACTAGGGAAGTGATTGTCCCCCTGTACTCGGCACTGGTGAGGCCCCACCTTGAATACTGTGTTCAGTTTTGGGCCCCTCMCTACAAGAAGGAYATTGAGGTGCTGGAGCGTGTCCAGAGGAGGGCAGCGAAGCTGGTGAAGGGTCTGGAGAGCAAGTCTTACGAGGAGCGGCTGAGGGAACTGGGACTGTTTAGTCTGGAGAAGAGGAGGCTGAGGGGAGACCTTATTGCCCTCTACAACTACCTGAAAGGAGGTTGCAGCGAGGTGGGTGTTGGTCTCTTCTGCCAAGCAACTATCAATAGGACGAGAGGAAATGGCCTCAAGTTGCGCCAGGGGAGGTTTAGATTGGACGTTAGGACAAATTTCTTTACTGAAAGAGTGGTTAAGCATTGGAACAGGCTGCCCRGGGAAGTGGTGGAGTCACCATCCCTGGAAGTATTTAAAAGACGTGTAGATGAGGCGCTTAGGGACATGGTTTAGTGGGGCATGGTGGTGTTGGGTTGACGGTTGGACTTGATGATCTTAGAGGTCTTTTCCAACCTTAATGATTCTATGATTCTATGATTCTATGACTGGTTCCCATGAATAGCAGTATAATCATCGACAAGTCAGACTACCTCCAGCTCCACACCTGCTCAGTCATGATAAATCTCGATGTCTTCTCTGAGGATCTATAGCTCCATCTATTTCATGGCTTACAATTACTTGTTGAGAAAGAGAGAAGCGCTATATTTTAGGGCTCTCCAAGCAGAACATAATCCTGTGTATAACTATGAGATAGAAGCCAAGTTATATATTGGAAAGAGTCTGAGCCTTCTTTACAACAGAAGAAGTTAACTTCCTTCACATTTATATTCAGTGCTCATCCATGGCACTCTCTCCTCTGTGTTACCCCTGACTTCAGACATTGAGTCTGCCTGGGGCCTCCTTGCAGACACACATTAAGGAAGAACAATAAATGTGCAATACAGTGTTTCTGTAGCATTTTGTACCTGGGTACAAGGTAAATGCACATAACTTTTGAGCAAAGCTTTATTTATGAATTTGAAATTGGATTATTGGGTTGTTGGCATAAACAGCAGCAGTGCTTCTTTTTTAACATCTTCAAGAAATTTCCAGGGAGATGCAATTTCTTCCTCTAAAGATCTCCAGACAGTCCCTAATTTCCTAAACCTTCCAGATAAATGTCTCTTTGCCTGCATGTGTTCATGTTGACATGAACCGTCCAGCAGACAAACAGATAATGATCACGGAGCTGCAGCACCTCGGGCAATGCTCTGCAGGCTCCCTTTTCCTGGTTAAGAGCCACGGTGAGTTTGCCTGAAGCACATCAATAGGAAACCGAATGGATTTTGCTTCGGGGCCATACTGAAATGAGGTCTCACTAAGCAGACAAATTGCAAGTGAATCGCACCTGGTGGACCATGACAACTGCTGGTGAGAGTCAAGTGCTGAAATGCAAAGGGCTGAGAGCAGACCACGGCTCAGCTATTGGTTCTGCGTGATGACTCCGTCCGGAGGATACCTGCACCATGCGGCAATGTTTAAAGCGAGATCAGTTTACCCATGCAGAGACCTCTGGGCTTCCCCCAGCCCTGCCCGTTGCATGGGTGAAGTCTGTAAGACACAGTCCTCAGCTGGCCTGGCCCAGGACCACCCCAGGGTATCGCCCTCTGAAGGTCCACCCCTCTGGGCTTGGCTCAGCTGAGGCTTCTAGGCTTGGCAGCAGGCAGCAGTCTCTGAGAGCCACMCCCCTCCCAACCCACACCTGAAAGCCTGTGAAAGCACATCCACCCACTTTGCATTTTCTCTGCAATCAGTGCTCCTGTGCTCCCAAACCTCACCAGTGCTGATGGATGGTGCAGCTTGTGAAACTGGAAAGAGGGGCAGATCTTTCAGTAGGACCAAGCCAGACTCAACACCTCTCTGACACGCTGCCACCTCCAACAGGAACATCAGTGCTGAGGCTGCATCTGGCCCTGGCTCTGCTAATCCAGGTGCAGGACGTTCCTGCTAACACCCAACTTCATCCAACCGAGTGTCTTTCACAGGTGCCTCTTCACGGAGAGGTGTCACGCTCTGATGACAGCTCTGCAAAGAAGGTGGCCATCGAGCTGCGTGTTCGGCCAAAGCTTTGCTCTTGGGCAGCCCCCTGTTTCAGCACATGCTGCCCTTTCAGAGGTCTTTCACAGAGTCTGACTTTTTAGCTTAGAATAAGGAGATAATTGAGGGCTGAGCATGTTATTTTTTCCGGTATAGAAGACAAACACTGAGATTTTGAGAGACAGTGGCAGGGAAGCAGCTGGCAAGGGCACATACCAGTATCAAGCCCAGGAAACACTTGAGCAAATTCCTGCCTTCCCCACCTCCTGCTTGTTTCAAACTTGCTTCCCCTCACATGGCCTCTAAAATCTGTCCCTTTACACTCGATGCCTGTGAGCTGCGGCAGCCACAGCCAGGAACATAAGCCATGTGCACTGAAACACAAAAGTGTTAAGCATCTCTAAGCAAGGGGCTCTTGTTTACTCAACATGACAAGATGTTTTCTCAACCTGCTCTGCTATTAGTGCATGATGTTTGCTTTTAATGGCGCCCTTCCTGATCCCGCTGCATTCATCCCACTCGGCATCCCCAGCCTTGACGTTGTGTGATGCTTTTTGTTGTCAGGATACAGCTGGCTCTCCACAAACCCATGTACTTCTTCACTGTGATTGATCTTGTCCTCTCTGCTGTGCATCTTCTGGTCCAGCAGCAGTGAGATGAGCTTCAGTGCCTGCCTGCTCCAGATGTTTTCCATTCACGGCCCTGGAATTGATCGTTGCCTGGCGATATGCTAGCCATCTTGCAGCAACAGCCAGGATTGGGATGGTTGTGGTTGTCAGAGCAGCATTGCTAGTGCATTAATTGATATTAATTGTCACACCAATGCCCATTTTAGCAAACAGGCTGCCCTTCTGCAGACACAGTGACATCCACACTCTTACAGCCAGCACATGGCTGTGGTGAAACTGGCCCACACCAGCCCAACCACCAGCAGTGCCCAACCACCAGCAGTGCCCAACCACCAGCGCTGCCTGTATGTCGGCGCCTCGGGCACCCTCTTCACTGCCCCATCCCACCCAAGGGCTTACCCACCCTCTGCCATGCCTTCCTGCGCAGGATGCCAGGCTCAAGGCTTTCAGCACCTGTGCCACTCTCACGGCCTCGGGCCAGGGCTCTCCTCCATCCCTCCGCTCCGGTTTGGCCGCAGGGCAGCTCCTCACTTGAGCATCATCCCAGCCAATCTCTGTCGGCTGATCTCCCCCACGCCGAACCCCCTCTGCCTGTGGTGTGAAGACAAAGGAAATCCGCCACAGGACCTCGAGCATCTTAGCTAGAGAGAAAGGTTCTCCTCTGAAAGTTTCTTCTGGATGCTTTCATGTAAAGCCAGGGGAATATGTTAGTGTGACCCGGGAAACCCCCCCCATCACCAAGTGTGAAGGCTCTAAGGAGCTTTCCACACGTGTCCTTAAAAGACCTCTCTAATACAAAGTCTGCAGCCTCAGCTGGACTATAGTTTTGTATAAATAATACATAAACATGTTTTGCTGATTGCTCAGTTGCTGTTGCACTACTTAACTGTGTCTTTGTGCCTGGGCTGCAAATCATCTGAAGAATGCATTGTGCCTTCTCTCTGCRGGACTTCAGTACATTGCAGAGTGAGTGCCACTGCAAATTAACTTTTAAATCTGCTCCGTTTCGAAATCTCAAATGGTAATGTGTAGAGGAAGGACTTGGGAGTCTATCTGAGGTCAAGATACTGAACTTCAGGCAAATAGAAAATTGCCTAGGATGGGAAAATAAATGGTTTGCAATATGGCCACAAGAACTCTGGCTGTCTCCACCTGCTCAGGGGCTGTATGTGAGCCACAGGCCTTTGGAGATGGACTGGAGCTGACTGGGTTTGAGCCTTTAGCTCTACTTTAAGTTTAGACTATTTGAACAAGCCTCAAAGTTTAAGCTAAGTTCATGCAATTACCATTAACTTCACCAGGTCTTCAGTGCTTAATGATAATCTGTAACTTCCCAACTAACCACGTCACACAGACCTGCGAGAGCCACAAGGACAGTCACACATTTACACTGGAAAACAGAGCAAAGTGCTTCAGCAGCAGCAGAAGAGGACGTGGGACCTGACGTACAGGGACAACGAGCTATGGTGCAGAAGATTCCCCAGTTGGTTTGGAGGTCCTTACTAGTTTCCCTGTGAAAGCTGGTGTAACTAGCAAACTGGGATTCCCCCAGTTAGCTGGCTAATCAAAACTCAGTACTGGACTCAAAGAAGCATTTCTCAACACTTTGCCACCCACAGGTGATTTCACTGCTCTGGGCATGGCTTACCCAGGATAGGTGGGAAAAGAGTCATGTTTTGGGGGCAAGAGCAGGAACACAGGACAGGGCAAACCGATGCCCTGAACCAGGTCTTTAGTACAGAGAAAGTCTGTGCCGTGGGGCTGGTTGGAGCATTGCACTGAGATGGGCTTTCGAAACATGGGAACCTGATGCCCTAAAAGTGGGTCCCTCTGTCGTTGTCCACCTTGGGAGAACTGCATCACTAGGGACAATGACTTGGTTAATTATATTCAGTGTGATAGCCAACACTCCAGACACCAGCTGCAATTCAGCTGCCCTGTGCCTTTTATCAGGACAACAATGCACCAGCAGGAGGGAGAAGTATTCCCAGGACGGCACCAGCCGGGGTTTGCAACCCCCTTCCCACCCTCTTCCCCTTCCCTGTGCTCTGCACATGGTCTCATTCCTGCAGGACCACCGGCTCCCCTTCTGCAAAACTCTCTTGGAGGCTTCCACTCTCCCTTGATGAAAAAGTCCAAGCCAAAAAATTGAAGCCCTCTGCTCTGCTAAAGACATTTCTTTCTGTCTGACAGCACTGAACCACCTGAGGTTTTGGTTCCTGGTCAGCATGGGGGCCTTTGGAGCAAGCTCCCTTGGAGTAGGTTTTGGGTATGATGAGAAAAACACTGGACAGATGCTCCCTCCTAAGAGGTGCCAGGGAATGATTCCCCTGACCAAAACCAGATGCTAAGCACTTGGTAATAATCCACCTCAGCCTGCCCTTCACCCTATCCAACACCCAGCAGACATCAGGCAGTTACATTCCAATGGCAGAGTTCTAACAGCCTCTTCCACAGGTCCTTTACAGCAGGCATCATAACTGGAGAACTAAGCCACAACCACGAGCACTGGCAATTCACCCCCTGGCCCTCTCTGGATGCATGCTAGGAGCACACACCTAGAGGTATCCTGCTCAAGCTTTTTCCAGGTGACAGTGCAATTCCACCTACTCCCCCCTACCTCCTAAATCATGGATTAGACGGATGACAGGCTTCTTTGATAGGATTCTTAGGCTGGAATAGCCACAGGATAAATTAAGTTAGATAGGCTCAGGGTGGCTTTCCCTACCCATGTCCTTACTCGTGATGCAAAGTTTTCTACAGCCCTCCTCAGGACRTTGTGGAAGATGAACAGTTCGTTTGCCTAAAATGCCGCTGCTGTCATCCTAGCTCTGCGAGCAACTTACACCAACTCTCTCAAGCTCCTGGGACCCCCAAACAAGCTTCACCCTACAGCCACCTCCAGGTGCTGGGGCGTTGACACTGCCACCCCTGTACACGCCCAGCACCAAAACTCAAATGCCACCTGAGCCAGCTCTACCTGGGAGATATTCACAGTCTTCCCGCACACCCACAGGGACGGTCTCTCTTTGCCATCCCCATGGCGGTACGGATGGCCACAGACATCCTCCCCAAAAAAGGAAGGAGGAGATGTTTTCTTGTGCCGCTGACTCTGCACTGCCCTACCCCAGGACAACTGCTCCTTGCCGTGGAGTGGCATAAACCCCTGCTATCCCCCAACAAGTGGTGCAGGGAGCTCCTGGTGCTCCAGGGAATGCAGGTGGAGGAGACTTCTGGCAGAGCTCATGTTCCCCACACCCATCCTGTGCCTCTGCAGAGCTGAGAAGAGGTGTGCCTGTGTGAGTACTGAGCTGTGCCAGGAACATGTTAAGCCACTGCTTCAAAAAAACTGATCATCAGGGCTATTAACAGTCACTGAAAGATCTAATGGGACGTTAACAGGAGGGATGTCAAGAAGATAACAGACAAAATATTCAATGGGCTACTGCTTTAAAGCACTTAAAGCCTTAACTTTGTGCTTGGTCAAGCACAATTTGCTGTTGGTAAAATCCATGTTGGCTGCTCTTGATTGCCTTCCTGTGCTTCATCTGTTTGGAGACAAGGATCACAAGAGGACATGCTCCGTGCTCTTTCCAGGCTGAGGCTGACCAGTCTGTAACCCTCCGGACTCTCCTTCTTTTCCTTCTGAAAGATCGGAGTTGCGTTAGCCCTTCTCCAGCTGTCAGAGAATTCCTCTAGTCACCCCAATTTTCCGTAGAGGATAGACAGGAGCCTTAAAATCACACCAGACTTGAGACCAGGAAAAAAACCAACTCTATTCAAGACTTAAGCTGCAGGGTAGGGTGGGAAAAAGGGGTGTCAAGGGGGTCAGACTGCCACGACTCAACCCTCTCCGCATTGCAGTTGGGAACGTAGGTGCTGTAATCTGCACCCTGTCTCCTGCAAAAGCTCAATTCGGGCAGCACTGCTGGGCAGGCAGTGCAGGAGGCCCCTGGAAATCGGGGTCCACATGGGACGCTCCTGAGGGAGATGCGTGGACACATCAGGGCAGCAGGACCAGAGCATCTTCCTGCAAGCTGCAGAGAAATGGGCTGTGCTGGTACCCGGACGTGGTACAGGATGAAGTCTATGGGTCATCTGCCTCTGAGTCCATCACGTCCTTGACTTTTCTACCTCACACAGTGCTCCTGGTAACCCTGAATAGGGCTGGTTGATGCCCCCTGTTCCTGCCTGGTGGCTGGCAAGGCTCATGTGAGCAGAACTGCTGCTGTGAAGCTGTCTGTAAGCTTACAGAGCTCCCTGGCTCTGCTCAGCGAGCACAGTGCATGGCTGGAGAGGGGCCCTGCTCGTCCACACACTGGTTTGGATCTGCAGGAGGGATGCACTCTCCCGGTTTTGTCCAGAGTTCCCTTACAAAAAGGCGACGAGGTCTGTTGTTTCAGAGTACCCTTGCTCACATGGCCTGGGAGGAATTTATCAAGCAAAAAAGGGCTGGAATAGGGACCATTCCACCTTCTAGATCTTGAAAAGGAGCATGAGTAGAGACTGCTGACGACCAGCACAGGCTTGAAATTAGCCAGCTGTTTTCTAGCCAGATGTCAGGGGCACATGGGCAGCAGTAATTCCCCAACTCCACGAAGATGCAACATACACCTGCATATACAGATGGGCCCAGATGTGTTGCCACCGGCTTTGTGCCTTACCAGCTGTAAAACATAACCACTGGACTCAGCAGGGTGCCGGATGAGCTGATGACTACAATGATTGGGCACAGATGCACATATCCCTGCCTGAAGCTTGCCACTGTCACATTGAAACATCTGGGCACAAATATCACTTCTGAAATGTTTCTCTCTTCTTGTAACGGATTCAGCCAATTCAGTGCACCCATCTCACCTGCCCGCAGTAAGCGTCAGTGAAACCCATCGTAAGAAATGCTGTGCAGGCTGCAGCCTCTTGCCAAGGCACAGAGGAATCTGTGTCAGCTGGTATCTCAGCACATTGGATAGCCAAAAGGCGCTGCCATAGCYGGCCCCAGTGTCACAAATGGGTGATTTAGATCGCTTGAAGAACCACTGGCAAAGGTATTAGCAAAAGTGGTTTTAATATGATGTTGTAAAAGTGCGACTTAACAAAGTTCGATGGCAAGGTTCATTCTATTACTGTACTGCACAATCATTTGAACCATGATTCAAAACTACCAAGGCAGAGTCAAAGTTACCAAGACAAAATCAAAGCTACCAAGAAACAAGTCAAAGTTACCATATGCATGATATCGGTCGCTTATCAAAGATCTGCTGTTGGTCAAAGGTCTCTCTGCCTCGAGGAGCAACCTTGAGGGCATCCCATCTCAAGGGGAGATCACTGCCATGCAGCCACGCTGCTTAGCCAGGAGAGCTCAAAGAAGGCTTGCTTAGGCTGTCATATTTATGGGATAAAGTGGTTGGCTTGCAGTCAAATTACATGCAATGGGAAATGAATGCATGAGACTCCCTTGTACCCACAACTTTCTTTGTTCCTTGATAAATGAGTCTTGGAAAAGCCACCCGCCGTTCACGTGTTAATCGCATGATCGGTGTTCCAAGCTCACATGCATCGATGCTCACTGTGTCACTCTGCTCCTTTGTGGGTTTTCAGAGAACAGATTGGAACTAGAGGAATGCTTGGCCCGGTTACAGCTCAGGCCTTTACCTCCTTTGGAGCCTGCACCAAACCACCGTGAGTTTGCTTAAGGGGTCGAGTGCATCCATCACACCCAGGGAGGCTGCAGCCTTGAGTACTACGCTGGGCGGACTGGCAAGGCATTCCTGGTTCTTCTGTGGGGCCACTTCTTATAAACACAGGACTGACGGGAGAAAAACAGTATTACAAGTGAAGTAATGAGCTGATGAAGATGACTGGACAGTTAATACTAAATAAATACTGAGTAAGTATCAATACCTTAAGAAAGATCTAAATGGGGCATCTGTGGCACTGTAAGGAAGAGGATATGCAGATAGTTCAGTGTCTAACAAAACAATTAAAATATAAAATGTGTTGAGCACACAATGCTATAAATGTTTGGCGCTTGGGAGTGCTTAGTGTACAGATAAAGCAGCTGATCACCCGATGCATGACAGACAGGTAATAGGAATGCCTCTCGCAGAAAACATGAAACAATGAACAAGGATCTAATTAAGCAAGAGTAAAAAGGAACTGCAGTTTGAATTCATTTCTGCTGCACAGTTAGACCCCAGTGTGTACTAACCCTCAACACAGTATCGTTCCTACTATCTACAGTATTGCTGGGATTAAGAAACTAGACTAACAAATTCAGCACTGACTACCATCAGGTGAGCAAGGCTGAGAGCAAGTCTGCTCCCAGAGCAGATCCCACTGTGGCCAGAAGCCGAGAAGCTGCTCCCCGGAGTGTCTGTAGGATCCATGTCCCTGGAGAGCCAGAGGTCCCTGAAAGCTGACAGTGTCCAGCTGGGAGAGGACACCAGCCTTCAGACCCCAGTGTTTCTGTCTCCTCTCTACCACATCACACCACACCTCCATGCTTCTGTTTTATCGAGCCATGCCTGACAGCACAGTAGGAAGCACAGAAATGCAGGCCCAGAAGGGACTTCAAAATGCCATCAAGGCCAAACCTGCACACCGGGAAAGGATCAAGCTGCCCAAACAGAGCATGTTCAGTAGCTATTAGTCTATTTTAAAAAATATCAGTGAAAGCGGTTCCATAATCTCTCGTCATAAGCTAATGCTGCAGGTCATGAAACAAGAGCACAATTTTCTGGTTTCTTCCTGTATCGTTTCAAAGTGCTTCAGAACTTTCTCTCCAGCTGCCAGAAGAAACATGCTGTAGGTCGTCACCGGTTTTCTCAGCTCAGTCTCTGAAACTACTGAAGCTTCCTTCAGTTTCCTCTGAAAAGGCAATACGGATTTTGCATATTTCCTTATCATAGAATAGAATCATAGAATCATTAAGGTTGGAAAAGACCTCTAAGATCATCAAGTCCAACCGTCAACCCAACACCACCATGCCCACTAAACCATGTCCCTAAGCGCCTCATCTACACGTCTTTTAAA
>JAYKAV010003018.1:297960-337061 GCA_035582835.1 Phoebastria nigripes
TCCCACCATGTTTCTGTGATGGCGACTAAGTCATAGCTATCCCGCTGCACAAAGGCTTGATGGTATCTCATACAGCCAGACAATGCCCAGAGGAAAACTCCCTCTCTGGCCAGACAAAGTCTATGCTTTACCTCTGCTATTTCCTTCTTGGACCCACACAATGTCCTTAAGTCGTTTCTTGCTGAGGGTCATCAGAAGAAATGCTTAGCTTAAACAGACGGCTGCTAGCAGGGGAAACACCCCGGTACCACAGCTCAGGGGCACTAGTGACTCTTGAAGACTCCCCATCTCCCAGTCTGGATGGCGTGTTTTGAGGGAAGAGCTTCTTTCTTCACTTTCTAGCAGCCCACCGCTATTCATGTTCTCTCACAAAGCCGCAGCACTGTGCTCTGATGATGATTAATCAGGGGTTAATCAGGGATTCCTGATTAAGCCATTGTCTGAAATTCTCTTTTGCTTTGTTTTGCACCATCAGGATCAAGCTTGGTAGTTTGACACCCCCACCTTCACCCCTCGTTTTGACGCAGGTCTGTCCCACAGAGACGCAGCTACTCTCCAACTGCTGCTGCAGATGCCAAACCCAAAGACGAGACTCTTCACTGGCAGTGGGTCCATCTCAGCAGCTGCAAAACACCCACAGAATTTGCCCACCTAAAAGAGAAAGATTGCTATCATTTTTTATTCCCCTACTCTTCAGTTAAAGGCAGTAGATGACTCAGTTTCATTTTTAGTGTCAGATCAGTAAAGAAATACTATTTTCTTTATTTATTCATCAGCTTATGGATAATTTGCAGAGAAGAATGGTAATTTTCAAAAGAATTTAGTTACATATCTCCTTTTCATGCTGCTTTTCCCCTGGGAGCTTGAAAGGACTTTGCAGGCAATAAATATAAAAGTCCTCCTACCATCTATTCAAGACCATGACATTACAGTGACCGGTGCAAGAGCCCATCCAGACACTTAGTTAGACACAAAAAGATCAATGTCCCCCTGAGCAAAATTTAAAAATATTCCTGTCCCACTTCAGCCCATGGAACAGGATCCTCCCGCATCCCCACCTGAGTCACAGATCCAAAGCCCTTTCTGAGCTGAGGTTTGCTTTGCCTCATCCACGTCCTAGCGCCGAGTATTTTCAGCCAAGGAGAATTCCCGAGCTGCACGTTTTTCACATGGATTCAACAAACACGAATGGATTTTTCCTCCTTGAATTTGTCCAGTCCCTCCACGAGCCCCTGTAAACTTTCAACATCCCCAATCCCTCAGCGAGGAGTTCCACTCTCACACGAAGAACAAGCTGCTTTTTGTTTTGAACCTGTTCCTCCTCAGTCTTCATTTCTAGCACTGCAAGAGTCAATCACCATCCACACAAGTTAACTCTTCATGGCTAGAAATGACTTTGCTTTCAGCCACAAAAGTTCCCTCTGCAGTCGGCCCCTAACGAGACAGACAATGACTAACAGAGAACAAAACGCCTTTTAGCACAAGAGCTCTAAAAAGCCATTATTCTCCCTTTAATCTTCAAAAAATTGATTAATGATGTGACATGCAGTAAACAGGGTACCATATGCTGATGGTTTAATATAACTTTATTTGCATCACAATAATGTTAAATTATACTGCTGCCTTTATATAAAACTAAGTAAAGATAAATTTACTGCCTTTTCTGAGGTACCCTGCTGTGTGTAATGCATGTCAGACGCTACGATCACTGAAAATTCAAGTAATTTAGGTCCAATTCTGGTAATATTGCTAACAGGTTCTGAAAAAGACCTTGAAGAAGCACAAACACTTGTCCAGGTGCAGAGGTATCCACCCAGAGGGTCTCCCGTTTGCTGGAAGCCAAGCAGCATGGGTACGCCTAGAGACCCCTTCCCAGTGTGTTATTTCTTGTCCCTCACAGCCTGAGACTGGGAAGAAATTCCCACCAAAACCCTGTTGTGTTTAAATCTTCCCACACCCAAAGGAACTGATTGTGGCAGGTACACTACAAACCCAAGGTCTTTGTATCAGTAAGTAACGTACTTCTCCTGAGAATGTCTCTCTCTGCTGTCCAGGTAAGAAACCAACACAGAAAAGATCTTSCCCCAATTCACGTGTGGGCTGTACAGAGCTCAGCACCTCCCCAGTTGCACCCCAAGATGCCGGTCGGCAAGGAAGCACTAGTGAAGCTGTTCTGTGGGGCGTCTGAGCCAGTGACATACAACTGAGCCGTTAAACTGCTGGCGGTCAGCCTGGGCCATGTCGTACCTTCCTACTTCATCACCCAGGCTGCCCTGTACCTGCTCTGAGAACAGGCCCTCCTCAAATCCTTCACTTCTCCTGCCGACGTCACCACCTTGATCTACATCTTTTCCTCTTAAACTTCAGCGCCTGAGCTGGCCGCCACGCTGCTCCCCGGGCAAGAATCCTCCCTCCGGGTCCTGCATGTCTCCCCATCCCCCGATCTAATCTACCGTGCTTGGCACGAGAATCCATAGGGCTCGAGACAAGGTTCCCGCCTGGGCCTGCACAGAGGGCGGAGGGGGGGGCCACACAGGGACTGGAGCGAGTGGGCCCAGCCCAGCGCCGCATCCCTGCGGGGCGGGCGGGCGCCGAGGGGCGCCGCGCCCCCGGACCGGGCCCCGTGGCAGGGAGGGCCGGCTGTGCGGGGCGCGGGGCCCCGCTTCCCGGGCGGCCTGGTCGAGCCGAGCCGGGCCGGGCCGGGCCTCTCCCCTCAGCACGGCGGAGGAAGTGACGTTCATCGGCCGGCCTCCCCGTGAGGTCACGTCCGGCGCCCTCGCCCCGCCCCTGGGATAAGCGGCGCCGCGCGCGGCCCGCAGCCTCTTTTCCGCCGCGCGGTCCAAGATGGCAGACACGCAGGTGGGTGCCGCGCGGGGGTAGGCCCCGGCCTCCGGGACGCCCCCCGGGCCGCGTCCCCGGCGCCGCCACCCGCCCCGGGGGTGCTGGGGGACGGCGGGGCAGCGGCCCGGCCCGGCGAGGGGCGGCGGCGTGCGGGAGGGGGTGGGGGGCGTTCTCTGCGAGGTGCTGTGCCGCGGGGGTGGGGAGGCGAGGCTCCCGGTGCCGGCGGGGTGCCGTGGCCCGGGGTCTGGCCCGCTCCCGGTGCCGGCGGGGTACTGTGCCCCAGAGCTGTCGGTAATGCTCCCCTCTCTCCCCGCGTCAGACCGAGCGGGCGTACCAGAAGCAGCCCACCATCTTCCAGAACAAGAAGCGGGTGCTGCTGGGCGAGGGTGGCAAGGAGAAGCTGCCCCGCTACTACAAAAACATCGGTCTGGGCTTCAAGACTCCTAAGGAGGTAAGGCGTGGCCGTCTGCGGGGCCCGGGCAGGCAGGGCTGCCCCCCTCCCCGTCGTGCTCCCCGGGCCTGGCATCTGCTCCCACTGCATCCCAAAGGCTGCGACAGTCCCCCCGCGTGTCTGCTCGTAGGCCTGTGTAGGTGTGGCCCCTCGGTCACCAAGCTTCCGTGCTGCCTGAGCTGTTTGTCCATCCAAAGCTGACAATCTGTTCTCTTTGCAGGCGATTGAGGGCACCTACATCGACAAGAAGTGTCCCTTCACTGGTAATGTCTCCATCCGTGGCCGAATCCTCTCAGGTGAGTTGTGGAGGTTCCTTAAGGAGTGACAGTACAGGCGTAATCCCGTCACTGCCCTGAAGTGGGTAAGCAGTCGAAGCCCATGAGCTGTGAGTGTCGATCGGGAGCTGCCTGGAAACTCTGCTGTGGTCCTTGAGCTGCACATGATGCCATTCTCTCACGATGGTCTTCCAAGCCTTACGGTGAAGGGGCTTTGACGATAATGCCACACGGCTTTGCTGATGCCCAGTGAAAGGACCAGTTACTGGCAGTCATCCTTCCAGGTGTGCTGTTCTGTGGTGCAGATGTTGATGTAATACAGTAGCAGATAACGCAGGGAGCATTGGTTCTAGGAAAGGTGTCACAGTGTGCTTAGAAGTCTTCAAAAAGACAAGAGAAATAATTTGTTTTATAATACAAATTTAAGTATTGTAGCCTGGCAGTAAGAAAGCCCTTTCATCCTGGGGTCCCAGAGCACCCTTCAAAGGATGTGTTATAGTTTATTATTAAGGTAAATAAGGAGAAATTGCTGGAATTGAAGGGTACTGCCTTCAGTGTCAAATACCACTCGTCCCTGCTGATCCTCTTGGGTAGCTCTTGTAAAAACCTCTGTTAGTTACAACCCAAATCTCCAGCCCAGTTTACCACTGGTCAGCATGTGCTTGCTTATGCTCATGGGTGTCGCGTCCCCCCGCTTCTGTCGCCCAGGTGTGGTTACCAAGATGAAGATGCAGCGCACCATTGTCATCCGTCGGGACTACCTGCATTACATCCGCAAGTACAACCGCTTTGAAAAGCGCCACAAGAACATGTCTGTGCATCTCTCCCCCTGCTTCAGGTGCGTGCAAGTCCCCGCAGTGACAGGGGGAGTRTTACCCCATGGAGAGGAGGTGCACGGGAGTGCCAGACGTGCTCCAAATGTCTCGTATGCATGTTTATAAATGCTGAACTCAGCTTTTGTGTAGAAACTGCAGCGAGCGTGCACGTCAGTGTGACACATGCAGTTTTATTGCTGCTTCTGACCTGGAGCCTGCTTACTGGTGGTGATGTCTAAACTCACGATGGTCTTCAGAGCCTCTGCTGATGAGGGGGGCTGCTGACAGTGCCGGAGGCAATTGCTGAACCGTAAGACAGGTTCTGGTCAGTCTGCCTGTTCTGAAACCATACGCTGTTACAGTTCTTGAGCAAGGATAAAAACTTTGATGTTTCTGAAGTAAACGCTGAGGCCAGAGGGGACAGGTTCAAAGGCTGGCGGGTTTTTTGTCTACCACGTGTTTCCGAAGCCTGTCTTTGGAGTGCAGGTTTCCAGAAAAACTGGGACTGGCATTGCAGCCCAGCTGATCTGGCTTAAGAAGTGCTTTGAGCCTGTGTGTGCCTGGGAAGGAAACTCCCCGTCTCTGAAGGATTTCCCTTCAGCGCTCAGCACTCACCCCACTCTTGAAAAGCTTGCGTTCAGCCTTGAGTTTGAGCTTTGTGTGGAGTGACAGACCCCAAGGCCTCGTGGCAGCTGCGGGGGGCGACTGCTGCTTTTTAGGCACGCTCGTCTCTGCAGCACTGAAAATAAACCTCCTTGCTTTACAACTTCAGGTACCCGAGGTMTCTCAGTGCTGTGTTACTCGGTAGCATCACGCAAGGCAAATGTCTGTGCTACAGAGCAAACCAAGTGTAAATGCAGAAAACTCGGAACCACTGAAATATGGCTCATGTCTTTGCAGGGATGTCCAGATTGGGGACATTGTCACCGTGGGAGAGTGTCGTCCCCTCAGCAAGACTGTCCGGTTCAACGTCCTCAAAGTCACGAAGGCTGCTGGTACCAAGAAGCAATTCCAGAAGTTTTAGAAACAGCATAAGGAAGATATGCAGGACAAATAAAAGTTTTGTAAAAACGTACCCTGTGTGTGTAATCTGAAATGAATAGCATGGGGACACAACAGCAGGTGTGAACTCATCAGAGTACAGAAGTGGGAGAGAKAGGCGCACCTCTTGAGGAAAATGTGAGCGTATTCTGCAGATAGTAGTTCAGATATTCCAGGTTTTCTATTCAGAAATGGTGAGAGTTTGGGTGAGGGACAAGGGGTGAATGTTGTGCCTTTGATAGAACAGTACCAAGGTTTATGGAGCCAGCACACGGCCTGACCGGTACCGTGAGCGGTCTGAGGTGCGGCGTAGCCAGCTCCCGCACAGCCTGTCCAAAGGAGACTGCCTTTGCATCTCTCTCCTCCCAGGCTTTATTCCAGGACAGGCTGAAGACAAATTTTTCATGTGTGGAGAACCCGGGTGCGGTAAAAAAGCAAAAGGGGACATGCTCTGACTCCTTTTAGCTACTTTCTGGAGAGTTCTTGGGGCTTTCCAGTCCAATGCTGATTTCTAGCATGCCATTTCACCCCTCCCCAGCAGAGCTGCAGGCAATAACATGGAAGATTCCATAATAATTTCGTTTAGAATAATGTAAAGCCTCTTAGTGATAACAAAGGCAGTTGTGACTTTAAAGATCATTTCTCAGAAAACTTAGATGTGTATTTAAAGAGAAAGAKGCCATGCGGTGTTTTCACACACAAAGGTGTCCAAGCACATTTTTACGAGGCTGTGGTGCATCAGCAACTGAAGGGAGTGGGAATTAATGCTAAAGAATGCTTTTTCTGCAGATTTTTTTAGAGGTGACAGTTGCTTGTGGTTCCAACAGTCATAGGAAATGTTATTCTGGGAACTGAGTAAGCCCTTCTGTAGGAAACTGATCCCACGTTCGGGGGAAAAGCCAGGAGGGAGCGATGGTGTGACGCAGTATGGATGGTACTTGTGCCGTGGAGCAGCAGGAGAGGGTGTGTGTTGAGAACCAGAGGTGGAACAATCAAAATTCAGTGTTTTAAACCCATGTAGTTCAGCTGGCAGCGTTACCTTAACCCAGGGCTGGCTCTGGCAGCGTTGCCTGTTGAGTTAGGGCTGGAAAGGGCTGCGAGAGCAATGCGGTGCCCCACAGCTCGCAGAAAATGCTGCGTTGTGGTGACTTCTGTATTAACGCATGTCTGGCTTGCAAAAATCTGGTAGCATTTGTGTGAGAGATTCTGGTTCCTGCTGCCTTGTACCTTTGTGGCAGGGATCTCCCCTTGCATCTGGGAGGAATTCGGAAGGATTTGGGAGGAGTGCTGGCTCTGTGGCAGGCTGGAGACATTACCAGTAAAGCCAGTCTCTTGTCAGTCCCATAGAGTGAAGGTAGGACCCAGAATTGCGGGGCTCTTTGTGCCTAGATATTTTTGTTGGTGCCCACTGATCAGTGGGTCAGCTTCCACTAGGCTACGAGTGAATGTTTCTGACAGCAGCCGGGTCAGACGGATTTTCCCTGTCTCTGTGCAGGAAGGGTCCTTCCTGCCAGGCTTCCTGGCAGCCTTCCCCTCTTTCCACAGGGCTGTGCCTGAGCTCTTTCTCTCTTATTTTGACGGGGATGTAGCAAACTGAACCAGCCCAGTCTGTCCGGGTGGCCATTTGAGATGTCTGCATGCAGTCATGCTATGGCTGTTACCTTGTGGGACCCTCAGACAAGGCTGGCGGGGGGGRTGTCCGCGTGGGGTTGTGGTGCCTGGAGGTTTCTCTGCCTAAATCCACAAGCCTTGTGGGAGGCTGGGATCAGGGCTGGGGGAGGAGGAGGAGCAGGGGCTCAGCTGGTGGCACAGGATCCCAGCAGAGCTCCAGAGCCAACATTCCTGCCCGGGCTGGGGGATGTCGCAGCCTCGCTGGTGTGTCAGTGCTGGAGCAGCAYGTGTGTCAGCTCCTCTGCTCTGCCGCCCGGAGCTCAGCTGTGCCGTCTGCCTGGAGCAGAGCGGGCGGGAGGCAGCAGGTTGTGCCGGACCGGTGAAAAGGAGGTGGCCGGTGCTTTCCAGAAGTCACCGAGGCAAGGGCTGAAATGGGTCAGCTGTGGAGCAAGCGGGGGAGCACCTCTGGAGGCACATCCCTGGGTGCCAAGGAGTCAGGCAAGAGCCGCATATGGGAGGGCAGCAGGAAAGGTGGTGGTCTGGGGGGCTCTGGGGTGCAGGAGGGCTTGCAGTGCGGCTACCTGGCAGAGCGTTGGCCTGGCTTTGCCCCCGGCAGCTCCTCGGGGATGGCAYCATCGCACTGTGGCTGTGCCAAGAAGGCGCCGGGCACATGGCAGCAGGAGCCCGCTGCCCTGCCGTGACCTCAGCTGCAGGATACCTCGGCACTGCCTTCACACCAAGCAGATCTAGGTAAAATGCTAATTATTCACCACTTCCATCTACAGCAAGACTACCTCTGGAAGGACTGTGTCCCGCTGGCGTGCTGTAGCAGCTTCCCCAACACAAGCGCTCCCTGGGGATCCAGTGTTCAGCATGGCTCTGCTTGCCGGCACTTGGCAAGAGCACGTCAGCTTCTGCCACTGCAGGAGTGTGTAATCTGTCCCTTAGAAGCTCTTGGAGGAGAGAGATCAGGCTGTTTCCAGCTTGCTCAGAAGCTACTGAAGGAGCAGGAAGACCAAGCAGCGTCTGGGGGTGGTTGCACGACCCGGTGGAGCTGATCTGGTGGCTCGCTGCTGCCGAGCGGAGGGGGTCTCGCTACCTTTCCTCCGTCTCCCACCCGGCAGGTTTCGCTCACTAACCAGGCAGAAAACAGCCGGCTTTTCTTCTCTCCAGGTCATTTTCTGCTGGTTCGGTGAGTTGAACCATCTCGCAGAGCAGCGAGGGGCGAGGAAGGGGGCCTGGCCTTGAGCTGGGGGAGGGGGAATAAGTGGCCTCGCTGTTAAACCTGCTCCCCACCTTCATTAGTGTCACCGTGCTTGATGAGGAGGCAGCTCCCTGATCCAGAAACCTGCTCCTCTCTCCTTTCGTGCAGCCGTCGGTGGCGGCGAGGAGCCTCCGCTCACCAGGCTCATCATGCCGGTCGTCGTGCCAAAGGCATTTGACTCGAGAGCTGAGTGGGACCCATGCACTTATCTTTGAAGAGATAAAGCTACATGTTAATATTCCCAAACGCCTTCTGGAAATCCTAATTACACCTTTTAATCAGTCCCCAGTAGCCCTGCAGGGCGTCCAGTTTTGAATGTTTTCACTGGGGCTGGTGTCTGCTCTGAGATATCTTCAAATCAGCAGAAAGGCTCAGGGGGAAAAAATTTCACCGCTTTCACTGTGACGGATTATGAGGCAAAATTTCACCAGAGTTACAGTGAACATGGTTAAAGGTTTTAAATGAGAGCTTAACTTAGCTGCACTCTGCATGAGGAACCTTGTTGTCTTTGGTGGTTTAAAATAAATGGCTCTTTTTGCTTTCAGAAATTATGAACATTTGAAAATTGCACCAACGGCGTCTCCGATAAATGTTCTCATCAGCTGGAGTGGAGGCACGCGGCGTTGGTCTGTTCTGAGGATGGAAACCCTCCATCACCACCGCTCATCCGGACAGGCACAGTGAATGTTTATGATGGTGTCTCGAAACCAGCCCTGGGCCCTTCAGACCAGGGTCCTTCCCGCCTGCATCAGGGTGCGGGGACAGACCCCAGGGCAGTGCGGAGGGGCAATGGGACGAGCAGCGACCAGCCACGGCCCCCGTTTAAGCCACCAAGAGATGACCCAGGTCGTTAGCGGTGAGCTGGTTTCATTTTGATCCCACGTACGGACACAGAAAAACCTCATACACAGCTCAGTCAATGAAGCTCTAAAAGTTGGTAACAGAAATTAATGCTTCAGCCTGGTTTTAATGGAAAACAGATCCTGGCCAATTAACTTCTGGAAGAAGTTTTATTTAGCAATTGCATAACGTTCTCATTAAAAATGTATCAGCAAATCACAAAGTAGGTTACAAAGTGAATAGATTTCCAAATATATCTATTAATTGATTTAAAATATTAAATAGTTTGGAACTAAGGGTCTGTCCGGATCCTAGCAGAAGCTGTCCTGCTGGGTGAATATTACCAGTTATCAGAAAAGGAATACAAAATCACCCCTGAGGAAAGCTGTGTATTTTCCCCAGGCAGACGACTGCTTGTCTGGCTGTTCCTGAAACCCGCTGCCGAGTTGTGCCCACGTTACGAGATCCGCAACGCCAGGAAAGTCGCAATCCTGCGGCTCTCGGCATCCCCAGCTGTGTGAGCAGGGAAGGTCTACTGAGCGTGCATGGCACAGCGAGAGCATCACTGCCTGAAACGCTCCACAAAGTGCTTTCAAAACCTGGTGCGGGTTCAGGGAAAACCTGCAGAAGTGGGTTGGGGTGGAAATCGTCTTGGAGTTGCAGTTGAGAAGCCAAACTGCTTAGCTTAAACACAAGGCAGCTGAAAAACAGCTTGATTCAGTCTTCGTGTTCATACACGGGGGGAGTATACCTGCCGCTGCAGTCATGTGCCTTCACCTGGAAAAGTAAGAAAAATCAGTTATGCTTGTGAGAAATGAAAGACAGGGGGRAAAAAAGACTGTTTGAACAGCTTTCCTCAGGGGCAGCCTGTTGTTGCAAACTAAGACTCAGTCTGGCTCAGCCCAGGCTCCCAGTTCTGGGCACAAGATCCACGAGCTGCTCCTGGGGGCTGCCCGGTGTCTGCCCCACACACACCCCTGGCCGCGGTGTGTGACGGGCGCGAGAAGTGCTCAAAAATGGCCTCGGAGGGAGCCTTCCCCAGCAGCTGGAGGATCATGACTTTTCCTTCACCCCGATATGATCACAGCGAACGTGCTTGTTGTTTTCAAACTCACAGGCATCAGCCTGCTGGCTCACATCTTCAAGGCAGCATCCCTTAGGTAGACGGAACTGGTACTTAATAAAACCATGCAGATGTTATGACTGCAAATATTAGAGCGAGGTGTTCCACCCACGTGGAGACAACCGGAGAGAGACTTGGAGCCCACTGTCTCTCTGCAAGGGCTTCCAGGTATGCCTTCAAAACCACCGACAACGCACAAAGCCAGGGCTCGGTTCCTGCAGCTGCCCAGACCTCGGAACTGGATCCACATGGGACAAGGGTGGCTCATGCTCTGCCCTCGTTCTTCCCCCCAGCACAACTGTCCTGCCTGGCATTCCCCCCGCCCCGCAGAGGGAGGCGATGGACCGGCCATCACCAGCCCGACCTCATCCTCTCTGMGAAGTCAAGCAGCTGCCACACAGGAACATCCGACCAGCTCAGGCCGGGACTAAAGAGCACAAACACTGTCCCCGAAGCACTCGTTCCCTCCCCATCACGCACACAGGGAACATTTTTCACCAGTGAGCCAGGGCACTACGCCGCTCTGCTTTGTTACCAAACATGTCCTTAAATCCTTTCCATCTTTTCAAAAACAGCTTTGAGATATTTGCAAATAATAAACCGTCTTCCTGCAGCCCGGAGGGACACCAGTGCTCAGTCTGACAGCTCACGCACACGGCATGGAAAAAACACGCCTCCGTCTCAGACCGGGAGGGTATTTATAAAGCCTTTGTGCAAAATTTCTGCCGAGATTCCCCGTTTGATGGAGGCACATCTGCTGCCTGCCGGCGTGAGCCCGAGCGGGGGCTGTGAGAGCGCTTTGCCTTGGCATTTCAGAAAGGGGGAGGGAAGAACATTTTATATTTAGCAGTGGTTATTTATGAATTAGGAAAATGAATGCTTTCGGTGCCGGCTCCGCGACGAGCAGGTGTGGTTGGTAACGCATTTGCAAGCTCTGGAGGAGGAAGAGGCAAAGCCAGGAGACACCGCCAACATAGACAAAGGGCTGAGTATTATCAGAAATAACCGGGTGATGGTGGAGACGGGATTAATTGAATTGAGATTAAATTTAACTGTTTGGGGAACAAGGCCATGCTCTGCAGGCTAACAAAAAGATGCTTTTCTGTATACCGGTACCTTTGCTAGAAACGTGTAATACCATTGCAAAAAAGAGGGCAAAAATTTCTCCAGGATGCCTAATGGAAAAGATTTCATATCAGCTGCGGGCAAGTGTTGGAGCTGTTGCAGAGGGCAGTGGCAGGACTTCACCTGGAAGGGCACCTGCAGTTTCAGCATCCCAGGTACCAGAGAGGCTAACTCAAACTCCAGTGGGATCACAGAAAGACTGCCAAAATGTTGGGGGAAATCAACAGCCARCTCCAGGAGCAGCAACTTACTGTCCAGCCTGTTTTGCTGTCTATAACTACTGTGGAGAGTAAACAGGAGGAGAAAACAGGGTGAATGAGGAAAACATAGCGCAGTTCAGCTAGATTATGATCTTGGAGCAAAAATGAGTGAGTTTGGTCACAAATTGGTCTGAGCTGGAAATCAGAGAAAAAAAGTCTCAGCACCGGGGATGTGAGGTCTGGAACAGCTTCCTGGGGGTGACGGGGGCAGAAACCCCGAGGATTTCAGCCTGGGTGGGCTGGAGGCGGCAAGGACTCAGTCCTGGGCGATGAACGTGAGGCCACCAGGCTCCACCACGGTGACTGCATGGACGATGAATACCTGGGCCAGGCAGGCAGCATCTCCTTCAGGAGGTGCGGGAGGGCATCCCAGAGGCGCTCCTGGCAGCGCCAGCCGGGCACGGCGTCTGAGGGAAGCGGCAATGTGCCTGCGCCAGATGCCCTGGGTCTGGAGGAGGTGCGGGTGCAGCCGGTCCCTCCCACAGCACGAGGGCCTGGAGCAGGAGGGAAGAGCCACCCACGCTGAGCCGTTTCCACGCCGGGATCCTATCCAGGATGGAGAAGGCAAAGGCTTCCCAGTGGCTGGACCTCGCCACGACTGCCCTCAGAGCACAGTGCCCATCACAGCAGCTCTGCCTTCCTGGGCAGGGGAGGAATAGGAAGCAAAGCGCTAGCAGCAATTATGCGTGTGTATTAACATTACGTCCTGTGACGAAAACAGCGTTGTGACCGTGGACCGCCACAACTTTCTGCAGCATTCCTGTTTGGTCTCTCTCTCCCATCTCTGTTGCATTGCTTCCTAGTGGAAAATCAAGGGAAAGCCCATTTGAATGTGTCCCAGAGTGGAAATCCTCATCTGCCCACCGTGTTTCTTGAATAAAGACACAAGAGACAACCGAATCTTGAAATCTAGAAGCTGCTTTGCAAGGCCAGTGACGAACGGTTTCGTTGTGTCAGGCACCTATGAAAGCCAAAAGCATAAATAAGTCAAAAAGGGATTAGAGAGCCCGATCAATGGTTTGCAAACAGCATGCTCTGTGTTCAGCCTCCAGCTCCAGCAGATGTGAATTATTGATGGGGAATAGCTGGGAGAATACACTTTTTTATCTGACCTTCTTTTATAATCTTCACTAAATACCTGGCTACTGTTGGAGACCGGGCAGGTCGAGAGGGACCTTCGGCCTGACTCCATTCAGCCGTATCTTACGAGGCCAGCTGAAAGATGCAGCAGAAGCACCATGGTTATCCCAGCACGCTGCTGGTGATCTGTAAGGCCATGTGCAGAAGTTTCCTGAGCACCCAGATGCTCTCCTCAGCTGCACCCTCCAACACTTGTGTGTCCCCGCTTCCCACCCAAAGCTTTCCTCTCTCCCTGCACCCAGAGCCCCTGCGCACCCCTTCCCCCCGGCAAGGGAATGATTCCGGGGAAGGAACAGAGAAGTCCCCTTCCAAAAGCTGAGGTGAGACTGCAGCCGCCCCTCACCATCGGGATGTCCACAGAGTTTTTGCTGCCGGAGCATGAGCCAGGCAGCAGCCCAGCACCTCGACCGCTGATGGGAGCGCCGGCCCAGAGAGTGATCCTTGTGCCAGGCAGCCGGAGCAGGGGTCCCTGTTGCCCACCCTGCGCTGCAGGGTCTCTGTGCAGACACCCCAAGGAGGGGTACCCTGCCTGCACGCCCCAGGGTGCCCCAGCTCTCGTCCTCCCAGGGCAGTGCAGACCCTGCTGTCCCCTGGGTGCAGAGGGGCAATGGCTGTGAGGACCCCAAGGAGCATGGGCAAAGCAAAGGCTTTTAAACTTCCTCTCCTGTACAGTGGGGCAGTGCGCCCAGGTTGTGCAGAGCTGCCCAGTTCTTGTTCCACTGTTTCCACCTCCACGATCGTTCATTGCTCGGGATCCAGCTCTCCTCTCCCCAAGCTGCTGCACCACATGGACTGAGTTTCTTCTGATCTCAGTGCGTTTCCACATTGCACTACAGCATTTCTTACCCGCCTGTCCCATGAAAGTCCATCCTTTCTGACAGAAAATAAAGGAAAACAGAATTGCTTTCCCCTTAGTCCAGAGGTCCTCCAGTTTCACTGTTGGAAATGGCCCTTTTTCCTGTCCTCGTGTCTCCCCTGGGCTCCCCACCATGGCAGCCCTGTATCTCTGCAGTGCGGGCACCCCATCACCCTAGGATGTCCCCCCTTCATGGCCAGCAGAGCACCACAGCACGGTGCCACCGCAGCAGACGCTGCTCCTGTCCCTCGGGTGCCTCTCCCTGAGGTGCAGTGCTGGCTGATGCTGTAACCACGACACTGCTCCTCTGGCAGCATTTTTACTAATGACAGCTGTAAGCCTGCTTTCTAACCGCCGTCTCAAGAAACACTCATCATCTGAGCACAAATGCTTGGCCCAGGTGGGCCAGATCCAGGTGGAAAACGAGGAGGAGGAGCAGGCGGAGGCACAGCCTAGGTGCTGCTGCTGAGCAGAGGGCTCAGGCAAACACAGGTGGGAAGGGCTCTCTGGAGGTCTCTGCTCCAAACCCTGCTCTGAGCAGGGCGAACCCCAAAGCCAGAGGAGGTTTTTAAGCTCCGCTTTCGCCCCAGCACATCTCGGTGCCCTTGTAAGCAGGGGCAGGTCGTGGTGGAGCAGATGCCTGCGGAGGGGCAGCCGAGTGGTCACAGCCCTATGGCCGACTGTGCCGGAGCCTCCRGAAACCTGGCTGCCACCCTGAGATGAGGTCAGGGGTCTCCGTTGCCCCTGCACCCTCCCCTGCACCTGGCAGGGGAGCAGCCCACGAGCTGCTCCCCCGCCAGGAAAGCCGAATTCCCAGCAGCAGCACGGACCCCCTGAGCGTGTCGGGCAGCAAACCTCCAAAATGACCTTCTGCAGTGACTCGCCACAAAGTCCCCCGGCCGTCCTCCCCCGCAGCACGGTTTGCAGCAGGGTGAGAGCCGGCGTGCTGCGAGCAGCCGTCTTCCAGTGGTCTGTCGGACACTCATGCATCTTGAATAGTTTTTTGGGTTTTTTTCTACAGGCCAAACATGGCATGTCAAATAAAGGAAGGCTGAAAACAGTGCTAAGGGTGTAGTGTCCAGGGTGTCACCAGCAGTGCTGGGAGTCAGCTGTCACCAACAGCAAAGTCATGGCTTCTTCAAACACGAGCCAGCACAGAGGGCAAAAGCCGTAACTCCAGCCTTGGAACTCCACGTCCATGGAAGTTCACTGCCAGGGTTGAGAAAGAGGATAAACAGTCCTTTCCTGCTCTGTTCTGCGCTCCAGCAGCCCACCCCAAATCACAGGCCACCAAATTCCTCCTTCAAACCCATTTTTTCCATGGCACTTGACACAAATACAGGATAAAATAATGGCTTGATTGAGAAGGCTTTCTGGGATCAAAAGCATGTTTGTCTACAGAATGACACAGGCTGACCATAAAATGTGGGTATATGCTGTGGACAGGATCCCCCTTGCTGCACCCCCCTTTGGGGGAAGCCCTTTGGGCGCCGTGCTGCTCTGGCACAGTGCAAGAAAGCAGAGAATAAACACAGTTATCACTTGAAAATGGAGCACGGTCAGCCCCCGAATGGGCAACCCTGTCCCAACCCCGTCCCCAGCACGGCCAGCGGGACGGTGGCCTCGGCCAGCAGAAGGTGTGGGTGAAGAAGCAGGAGCAGCCCCTGGAGATGCCCCATCCCGTGGTCTCGGCAGCTGCAGGATGGGCRTCACCTCTGCCGCTGCTGGCTGGCATGTGCCAAAAGTACCGCTCCTCCCTGCGCCCCGGCTCGGGGTCCCCCACTGGGGGCAGCACCCATGCACTGTCTGTGCTTCCCGCCCAGGCACCTGACAAACGAATTTGGCCCCTTTTCCACAGAAAGGGCCCTCTGAGCTGCTGCGGGGCTGCCCACCCACCCTTGGCTGCAGCGGGTCCTCCTGCGAGTGCTGCCTCGCCACGGGGTGGTTTGGTGCACGGCTCCGGTGCATCCCCCCGGAACATGGGGACAGGGGTTTGGGATTGCTGTTTTCAGAGCTCAGCATCAGCTACTGCCATCATGCTGTGAAAAAGGTGAGTGGAGCAACCCTCGTGCACGTATAAAACACAGGAATTGCAGTGCCGGGCCAGACTAAAGTCCCATGCCGCCTCCCCTCTGCCTCAGCCAGCAGCCAATGTCTAGGGAAGAGGGTAAGGATGTGGCACCCTTGACGTGGCACTTCCCCAAAATACTTTTCCAGATTCAAACTGTTCGGAGTCAACAGCTTCCTGAAGCAGTTTTTTTGGTTTTGCTTTTCGTGGACCCCATGTATATTTATTCCATAAATTTGTCCAATTCCTTTATGAATCCCTTTAAAAATTTTTATCACCCACAATATCCTGGGACAAGAAGTTTCACAGCTTAATTGCATGTCTTACGAAGAAATATTTCTTCTATCAGCTCTGAACTTTCCTCTCATGAGCCTTCATCCCATGCCAACAAGTTACTGCACTGGCAGAGATGGGGAGCGGCAGCCCAACCCGCTTGCTGCAGTGCCTCTCCTGGGGATGCAGATCTCCATCACGCCGAGCACTCTAGCAATCCAGGTGATGTCTCGCTGCTGAGATGCTCAAAAATACTTAGGAGGAGAACTTCTCGGGAGGAGAAGGCACAGACTCCTGTGAAGCTCTGCCCAGGTCCTGCCCCTCGGCTCCGCTCCCTAGCTGACCAGCAATGGGAAACCCCATGTCTGGGAGCAGGGACAACAGAGACTTTGGGAAAAGGTTTAAAAGTGCATCTGCCAGAGCCCTGAAGAATGATAGACTTAAAAGCAAGAGCAAATGCAATAAAACTGTAGCAGGGAACCACACGATGGGGCTGATCGCAGGTCCCTGTGCAGAGTCGGGCTCAGCCTGGGGCAGTGGCCGCAGTGGAGGAGACACCCAGAGCAAAACCAGGTGGGGTGGGCTGGCGGGTGCAATGTGGACTTTGAGCAGACGTAAAGCTCTGTCAAGGACGTGGCCAGGCTTGCACTGCACACAGACCTGGGGCAGAGCGCTCATCTCCCTGCCGCACACGAGGGATGTCTGCTCAGACAGCTGGCACAGGGACAAGGCATCGTCGGTGTCACAACCCAGAGCTGGCCTGGAGAGCTGCAGCGTAGTCCAAAAAGGGTGACAGCCCTGGACTGGGCAGAGCCGAGGCACAACCTGGGTCCGGACCGAGCCCATCGCTGCACTCGTGCAGCTGAGGGCAGCTCCACTGCCCAGCTTGCCCGTCCCCAGCGCTGTCGGGGAAGAGCCGGTCCCCCCAGCGCTGCAGGGCATGGGCACGCTGCAGGCGGGTGCCAGCCCCGGTGCCCCGCRGCGTGCCAGTGGGGAGGCACTCGGCTGGGTCAGCCTGGAGTCCTCTCCAGCTCGGCAGGTCCATGCAGCAACAGCCCATCCCTGCCAGGTCAAAGGGGGCAGGTCCAGCAGCCTGCCCGTACCTGCCAGCCCCATCCCCCGGCAGCAGGGGCAGGCTGAGCTCCCACCTTAGGTGCCRTTGCCTCTCTCAGCTGATGGACAGTGATGTCTCAGGACTTGTAATTTGATTAATTGCAATGGTGAAAACAGATTATATCTGTGCTAGCACCTCYGAGCAACATGCTTACGTACTCATGCACGTGTTGACACCTTCTCTATGAACGTGTGAGGCAGCAAGCGAGTACGGGTTCATGGAAAGGCACGGGGGGACTAGACCAGTCTTCTGCATCACCCCCACGTGGCATTGCAGATGGGCCCTGGTAGCAAAGATACAGGCTCACACTGAAGGTACCGTTCACTCTGTCTCTGTTACAGTCAGGACAAAACCATATACAGCATCAAGCAGGGCTCTTCCCTCCAAGGAAGAAAAATAGTCAAAATCAGGCATCCTTTCCCAAAGTCACCCTGTAAGTTCCGTCTCTGTTTCTTTCCCCATACTTCTTAGCTTCTTCCCTGGAATTGTAGCAAGAGAATGTGAGTACAGCAGCTCTGGAAAAAGGGTATTTTGGGGCATCCACAGGAAAGAATAGGAACTTTGCTTGAAAGTCCATGCAGAAATATCCCGTCATTTTTTTCCTCCCATTACGCTCATCAGAGGATGCTGCACATCATCCCACTGCGGGAGAACCCTGCTTGCCTACAGAGTGGGTTCTCTGGCCGGGAGCCCACAGAGACGCCGCTTCTCTCGGCTCAGCCTCCCCCCTGCCTGGCAGAGCGGCTCCACGAAAGGCTTGCTGAGGAAGGGGAACATCTCACTGATGCTGAGACGCCCAGGCTTGTCCCGCCCAGCCAGGCTGGGACCCCGCGGCTCTGGTCCTCCGTCATGCTGTGCCGGCTCTGGGCCGGGGGGCAGGCGGCCCCCTCCAGGCTGGGCCCCCTCCGCAGTGGGGAGGAGAACGGGGGGCTCTGGGGTCCAGCACATCCCACCGTGCCACAGGGCCTGCGACAGCTCAGCTGAGGATATGCTTTACCTCAGGGATTAGAACCAATGCAGACTCAAACGGCCTCCACCTCTGGCAGTGCCAGCGCCTCCTCCTGCCGCCGCGCTTTGCCCATGCCCAGCCACTGCTCCACGTGCTGCCAGCTGCCCCCCAGCCCCTGCGCCCTGAGGAGCTGCACTGGGTGCTCTGGGCGCGCCACACCAGCCCCGCCACCAGCCCCACCTGGGAGGACTTCCAGCAGCTGCTGGCGGCGCTGGGCACGCTGCTGGCTGAGGGCCCCAGCGGCACCAGGCTGCTCTTCCATGCCAGCTTCGCCGAGTGGCTGCTGGGCATCAAGCACTGCATGCAGCAGTTCCTCTGCAGCGCAGCCGAGGGCCACGCTGCGCTGGGGCTCAGCGCCACAGCCCGGGCGCCCCAGCTTGTCCCTGATGAGGCGCAGGGCCTGGCCTGGCACTTTCTGCGGGCTGGCCTGGGGCTGGTGCTGTGCCGCCTGGCACTGTGGCTGGTGTGGCACGGGGCACCGCTGGCCCGCTGCCTGCAGGCCGACCTGCCGGAGCCCAAGGTGCTGCAGCTGCTGCTGCTGGCGGGGGCCGAGGTGGGCAAGCCGGGGCCAGGGGGTGGCAGGGCCAGGCCGGCGTCCTCCCCTGATGTGCTGTGGCAGGCGCTGGAGCACACTGACACGGTGCGGATGCTGATGGCCGGTGCGGCGCAGGGCAGCCACCACGATGTGGCCGGGCTGCTGCTGGCACGGGGCGCAGAGGTGGAGGCAGCTGACCCCGGTGGGCAGATGCCCCTGATGCTGGCTGCCCGGCAGGACCAAGGTGCTGCAGTGCCTGCTGGCCCACTGCACCAGCATCAACCAGCTGGACCGGGAGGGCTGGAACACCCTGCGCTCAGCTGCCTGGGGCGGGCACGCCAAGGCCATGGACACACTGCTGCGGGTGGGTGCGGAGGTGGATGGGGCGGACACCGAGGGCTGGACAGCGCTGTGGCCACAAAGACATCRTCTGGATGCTGCTGCAGCACAGCACCTGAATGGACCATGCCAACGCCAAGGGCCGAACCCCTCTCATTGCCACTGCTTACATGGGCCACCGCCCCATCGAGGACCTGCTGCTGGCCCACAGCGCCGACCCCAACCAACCATTGCCAATGCCAATGGGCGCACCACGCTCTCAGTGGCCACCCTCTGTGTGCTGGCCAGCCAGGGCTACTGCGAGGTGGTGACGCTGCTGCTGGAGCACAGTGCCTGCGTGGGGCAGCACGACCACAATGGCCTCACCCCGCTGCTGGCAGCCACCTACAAGGGCCACGCCAAGCTGGTGGAGCTGCTGCTGGATGAGGTGCTGGCGGTGCTGATGTGGATGAGGCAGACGGGGCTGGGTGCACGGTGCTGCTGGCGGCTGCCGCCATGGGCCACAGGGCGGTGGTCCGCACCCTGCTCTTCTGGGGGGCTGCCAGGGACCGGGTGGACAGTGCTGGGGGTGGCGGTGGCTCAGGGCAGCCGGGCAGTGGTCGGCACGCTGCTGTGCCGGGGGCTRGGCAGGAACTGCCACAATGCCGGGGGCCGGAGCCCCCTGCACCTGGCGGCGCTGGAGGGCCACACCGGCACCTGTGCTGCGCTGCTGGAGCATGGGGCCCATGTCGCCCAGCCCGATGCCAAGGGCTGCCTACCGCTGCCTGCGCCTGCTGCTGGAGAGCCACTCACCCCTCGACCGCTGGGGCCGTGACGGCCACCGCCGAGCTGCAGAGCTGCTGCTGCGGCACGGAGCCGACCGCGAGGGCCGGGACGCCCAGGGGCGCTCAGTGCTGCACGGTACCTGCTGGCAGGGGCAGCTGGAGGCGGCATGGCTGCTGCTGCGACAAGGGGCGGAGGTGGATGTGCTGGATGGCGATCAGTGCCCAGCGCTGCACTTGGCCACCTGGCAGGGCCAYGCCAACACCGTCCAGCAGCTGCTGGACTGTGGCACCCGCATGGACCAGGCCTGCAGCCAAGGAGCCACGGCGCTGGGCATCGACGCCCAGGAGGGCCACACCAAGTTGGCGCTGGTGTTGCTGGAGCAGGGCGCTGCCGCACTGATGGCTATGGCTGGACCCCCACCTGCCTGGCCGCCCACCGGGGCCACGCCGCCATCCTGCACCTGCTGGAGCGCCACGGGGCCCCACGCGACAGCTGCCCCAGCCCCCCCAGCCACCCCTGCAGCCAGGGACCACTGCGCGTCCGGCTCCAACACCTCCCCGAAGAGCTTGCGGGGCTCCGCCACTGCCACCTCCTCCACGTGCCACTCACTGGCCACGGCGCCCACAGCGCCAGCCGACAGCCGCAGCTTCACCCAGCGGCTCCAGCAGCGCTTGCTGCCCCGTGGCCACACACCCCCCAGCCCCCCCACCGGCCTCCGAGCACGTCGGGCTGCAGCAGCCCCTGCTCGCCATCGCTGCACTGGACCCCCAGCTGCACCTTGAGCAGGCGCTGAAGCTGCAGTTCAAGGGGCCCACCTGCGGCTACAAGAAGGAGACACCGCTCTGACGGTGGGGGGCTGGGGGAGGGCGGTGGAGGGCCGGGTGGTGCAGCATCATGGCCCCATCCCTGCTCTCCCATGGGCACCCCCAGGGCCTGGGTCTGGGGAAGGGGCGAGGGTGGGTGTTCGCCTGGGGGTCCCAGCACTGCGGGACAGGGGGACCCCATGGGGGAGTGGGGCAGCCCCACATTCACGCTCCCTGCTCTGTCCACAGCTGGATGCAGATGGAGGTGCTTGGAGCAAAGCGCCCGGATGCGAGATGGACGGACAAACAGACGGACAGGCTGAGGTCCCCTCTCCCCAGTGGTGAGCGGTGCCCGGCCTGTGCAGTGCCCACCGCTGGGCAGGGCAGGACGCGGCCCCAGCCGGGGGCTTGTCAAGCAGTGACAATGGGAGGGAGCTGTGCAGTGTGGGGAGGGGTCTGGCTGTCCCACTGCTGGCCCCCAAAGTGTCCCTGTTCTGGGAGGGTGTGTGCCCCTGCTTGGGGGAGCAGGCTGAGACCCTGCACTGGGCAGGGGACAGCCCTGGCTGTCTCCATCACACCGGTGCCCCCCCAGCCTTATGCAGTGGGCCCAGGGGCCTGGTCTGCCACCCCACTGCTTGAGCCGAGCCCCCACCGGGGCCGGTGTCGCCTCAGGCGCTCACGGTGCCCCGTGGCCCCAGCACTTTGCAGACATTTGTACAACACTAATGAACACCACGACCTGCCACAGCCTCATCCCCACGTGTGGGGCCAGCACCTGGGTGTGAGGCATGGGGGGCTCAGGATGCTGCTGGGGGCTCAGCCCAGGTGTGGGGCACGGGGGGCTCAGGGTGCTGCTGGGGGCTCAGCCCAGGTGTGGGGCATGGGGAGCTCAGGGTGCTGCTGGGGGCCAGTGCCTGGGGGAGGGGGTCACAGGTGACCCAAGGCACAAGCCCCGCAGGGCAGAAGAGGGGGCTGGGAGGGCAGACATAGGGTGCCATGGGGGGGAAGCGCAGTGCCCCGATGCAGGATGTGTCCCAGGCCAGCAGTGTACCTGGGGGCACCCGGCCGGGACAGTGGGGACAGAGCAGCGCCAGGCCCCCACGCTGTGGGGGACAAGCTGCCCCACACCAGGGACCCCCCAGCCCCTCCCGGGGCTGCCCTGCTCCCGAGCTTCCACCGCCGGGTGTCCAGCACCAAGGCCACATGGCACCGGGCACCCCAACGCAGCCCGACTGGGCACTGCAGCTGGGCACTGCTGTCTGCACATGGGGGACCCAGCCCACACCCCAGCCCTGCCGGGGTGACCCCGGTGTTCAGCCCAGCACCCTCCCGCCCCAGCAGCGGCACAGGCAGCAGCAGGCGATGCCCTCGACCAGACCCTTTATTATAGAAGGGCTTTTACACAGCACAGACACACAGCCCCCATCATGCACTGCCCCGGCCCCGCTGCGCCCCAGCCCCCCCAGCCCCACACCCCCAGGGGCCCTGCGGCGCAGGCAGGCCGGGTGGTAGGTGTTGCATAGAAAGGGGCAAGGTGGGCAACGGACAACAGCAGGGCCGGGACATCCCGCAGCGCTRGGGACCCCCAGCACCCCGGAGCCATGCCAGAGCCAGGCCCCAGGGAGTGACAGGAGGCAAAGGGGGGCAGAGCCAGCCCGCCCCACGCCCCCGCCGCCCCGCCAAGCCCCCGCCGCCACGCCCGGGGCCGCCCAGGGTCCTGCCCTGCCGCCCCCCGAGCCACAGGGGCAGCGGGCTGCCAGTCACTCCTGTACATATTGCAGCAAGGTCTCAGCCAAACATTCGTCCCCAATAAATTAAAAAGGTCCATGTCCTGGGGGTGGTTAAAAAGGCGCCGGCCGGGGGGGGGGGGTCACTCCTCGGGGGGCTCAGTCAGGAAGGGGGAGGTGACGGCGTGGGCCTGGGCGATGGCCGCCAGCTCCTTCAGGAACTCACTGAAGATGACGGCGCAGTAGACGGCATTCTTGACGCGCAGCGCCTCGCTCTGCCGCTCGGCCGAGCCACGGAAGAGGGAGGCCCCGGCCAGCGCCTGCAGTACCTGCCCGTCCCGCACGTGCTGAAAGGCGAGCTGTGCCGCCTGGCGTGCCCGCGTTGGGCTGTTGGTGTGCCGTAGGATCAGCTCCCCGATAGACGGCTTCCGGCTCTTCACTGCGGGGAGCAGGTCAGTCCTGCACCGACGGCCCAGACCCCTGGCCCCAGCACCCAGGGAGAGGCAGCCCCCAGCCCTCTGTACAATGCAATGTGCAGCCCCCAGCCCTCCATACTGCCCTCAGCCCTCTGTGCAATGCAATATGCAGCCCCCAGGCCCTGTGCAATGCAGGGGGCAGTCCCAGCCCTCCACACAGCCCCCAGCCATCTGTACAAGGCAGCCCCCAGCACCTCTGAACAACCCCCAGCCCTCTGTGCCACCCCCAGCCCTCTGTACAACGCAATGTGCAGCCCCCAGCCCTCTGCATAGCCCCCAGCGCTCCATGCAATGCACGGTGCAGCCCCCAACCCTCTGTACAATTCAATGTGCAGCCCCCAGCCCTCTGCACAGCCCCCCACCCTCCCTGCCACCCCAGACCCTCTGAGCAATGCCACATGCAGCCCCCAGCCCTCTATACAACACCTAGCACTTCATGGMATGCAGCCCCCAGCCCCCGTGCCATGCCTTGCTGGGGCAGACACTGCCCGCCCGGCCCCAGCCCTCGCCCGAGCCACCAGCAGCCCTGCCAGCCCTCACCCAGCGTCTCGGCGCGGCGCAGGGAGGGCACCGCGCTGGGCGCGTCCGACCAGTCCAGCTTCCCCCGGGCAATCAGGTACTTCTTGGCTTTGAAGAGCAGAGCCGGGAAGTCCTCCTGGCTGGCAGCAAAGCTTTCGATCTTGTTCTTCACTGAGCCGAGGACCTGCGGGGTGAGGGAACGCTGTGACGGCCAGCCCCCGGCAGGGCTGGGCGCCACACGGGGTCCCAGGGAACCCCTGCCCGCCCCGGGGCGTACCTGCAGCAGGGACTTGACGCTGGGCTGGAAGACCATATTGGTGTTGAGGAGGAAGGAGCGCAGCAGGGGCTGGGGGTAGCAGGCCAGCTGGGCCACCAGCCCCGTCAGCAGAAAGTTGACGTAGAGCGAGTTGTGCAGCATGTTCTCCAGCTTCCCAAACAGCACCGAGACGAAGGGGCCTGCAGGCAGGGGGGGGACACGTCAGGCAGGGCTGCAGGCAGCGGGACCCCCCCTGGCACCGGCCCTGCGGCCCCACCTGTGAAGGGCTGGCTGGGGGGCGGCCCCACCACCCGCGGCGGGCTGGCCACCAGCTGGGCCAGGGGGTCTGGCGGCCGCAGCAGCACCCGCCCCGCGGCATCCCCCTCGGGCAGGGCGGCGAAGCTGGCGTAGGCCTCCTCCTCCTCACGGGACAGGGGCACCTCGGGGGGGTCCTGGGGGACGGGCAGGACCCCACCGCCACCATTCTTCATCTCGGCCTCGATCTCCTGCAGCTCCTCGGTGAAGGCCTCGATGGTGACGCCGGCCCCGTTGGGCTCGGCTGGCACCCGGGCCAGCAGCTCCTCAATCAGCGAGTCCACCGAGGGCAGCGGCTCCCAGCCCGGGGGCTGCAGCCGGGGAGCTGGGGGGGCTGTGGCCCCGTTCTGCGCCGGGACCGGCCGGTGCTCCCGCTCCAGGGGGCCCCCCACACCTTCACCCTCGCCCTGGGGGCTCCGGCGCACCTTCTTCACCGCCACATCCCCCTCCGGCCGGCCCAGTTCTGCCGGCCCATGTGCCCCATTCACCAGGGTCCCCGAGTCCCGGCCCTCAGGGCCAGGCCCCCCCACACCGGGCTCGCCACCGCCGCCGCTGCCGGGGGGGCCCTCCTGCCCCTCCCTTGCCCCCTCCTCTGGCAGGCCCCGCTTTTTAGTCCGCGGGGTGGGGGGTCCCGGGGGGCGTGGGGTGCCGAGGCAGTCGGGGCCGAGCAGAGGGCCGCCATCGGGCGGGGGGGCAGCGCAGCCAGCACTGGGCTCCTCGCCATCGTAGGGGGCCGACCAGACACGGCAGGCCCAGGCGCAGCGATCGATGCTGCGCCGTGCGTCCCGCAGGTACTCCAGGTAGTTCCTGTCCAGCTCCGACACCTCCTCCCACCTGCCGGCCCGGTGGCAGGGGCTGCCGGACGGCGTGCCGGGGGAGCGCGGCGCCGGGCCAGCTGCCTCGGGGGCCACGCTCTGCTGCCGCATGAAGAAGGAGAGCCGGGAGGGCGTGGAGGGCTTCGGCACCGTCACCACCGAGGAGGTGTCCACGTTGGGGCTGCCGTGGCCTGCAGGCGATGGCACGGAGGGTGCTCAGCGTGGAGCCAGGATGGGGGGCGGCAGCTGTGGGGCACGTCCCCCCACGGCCACAGGCCCAAGGGGGTGCAGGGACCCCAGTACCGTACCCTTGGACCAGGTGGCATGCTCCTCCTCCCGGTTGGGCGGCAGCAGGCTCTCAGGACGGCAGCACCGCGGGATGAGGGAGAGGAACTTGGCAGCTGTCTTCCCGTAGATGTCCAGGTCCCTGACCGCCCGCTTCTGGCTCAGCATGACATGGCTGCAGGGCAGCAGGTACCTGGGGGGGCACAGGGCTGCATGCGGGAGCTGCAGGTGGGGGCCAGATGCAGGGGAACCACGCGCAGGGGAGCGGGATGTGGTGGGGATGGGGGGACCCCGCTGGACCCCAATGCCTTCGGCAGGGGGGCAGAAGACGTGSCTGCCCCACATGCACGGCTGGGGGTGACACCCCAGGCCACGTCCCAGAGGGGCCCCCCCCAGCACGGGGCAGCAGCAGGTCAGCCCCCCGCGCCGGCGGCACGGGGCAGGTTACCTGAGCACCAGCTGGAGCATGACGTCCTCGCAGTTGAGGCTGAGCAGTGTCCGGAAGAGGCTCAGGGACACCATGCAGAGCTGAGGACAGGTCGGAGGTGAGGGAGCCGCAGCAGGGCAGGAGGGCAGCACCACAGCCGGGCAGTCCCGTGGGGCAGCCCCACAGTGGGGCAGGAGGGCAGCACCACGGCCGGGCAGTCCCGTGGGGCAGCCCCACAGCAGGGCAGGAGGGCAGCGCCACGGCCGGGCAGTCCCATGGGGCAGGAGGGCAGCGCCATGGCCAGGCAGTCCCATGGGACGGCCCCACAGTGGGGCAGGAGGGCAGCRCCACGGCCGGGCAGTCCCATGGGGCAGGAGGGCAGCGCCATGGCCAGGCAGTCCCATGGGACGGCCCCACAGTGGGGCAGGAGGGCAGCRCCACGGCCGGGCAGTCCCATGGGGCAGGAGGGCAGCGCCATGGCCAGGCAGTCCCATGGGACGGCCCCACAGTGGGGCAGGAGGGCAGCACCACGGCCGGGCAGGAGCTTGGGGGGCCGTGGGGGGCCATGGGTGCAGCCCAGCACCTCTCACCCGGGAGTTGCTGTTGATGCGGCCCACGAGGGTGTCGAGGATGGTGCTGTTGTCGTGGCGGTGCAGCAGGACGAAGCGCAGGAAGGTTTTCAGCAGGGCTGTCTCGCTGACGCTGCGCAGGAACAGGTCCAGGTAGGCTGTGCTGGCAATCATCTCCTCGATGGAGGTCTGTGGGCGGCAGCAGCTGGGTGCAGGGCTGGGCCATGCAGGCACCCATGGGGGCTCCTGCCCATCCGCACAGGCAGAGGTACAGGCAGGAAACCTGCCCAGGCCGGCAGGCAGCCCCGCGCCCCTTGCGGGGAAGTCCCTCACCTTGTGCAGCGCCGGCCCCATGACGGGCACGAGGAACCCATTGTGGACGTAGTCCACCAGCTGCTTCTGCACGAGGGGGTGGGCGACCTGCGGAGCAGGGGGGGTCAGAGCCGTGGCCAGCCCCACAGGGGGCTGGCGGCCCCCCAGCCCTACCTGGATGACGGCGTTGCAGAACTCCAGCGAGTTCATGAAGAGGACGAGGGAGGAGACACTGATCCAGTCCTCGCGGCGCAGGAAGTGCCAGTCGTCCCCCCGCACCTCGATCTTGCGGGGCAGGGAGGAGTACAGGGCGCTCAGGCCCGTGGCCAGGACCTGGGGGGACAGGCACTCAGCCCCCGCTGAGCCACCGGACCACCGGGCGCTGCCTCCCCCACCAGGAAGCTGCAGCACAGGGCAGCCTGAACAGGGATGGCCACCCCAGTGCCCCCTCAGCTGAGCCCACCTGGGACGTCCGGCCCAGCACGGCAGCCTGTACAGACCCGCTGCCAACCCTGGCCCAGCCAGCCGGGACGGGACAGGAGCTGCGCTTTGCCGGAGCCGGGGCAGGAAGGAGAGTGGCAGCAGGGCAGGCAGCAGGAGCAAAGCCGGTGCAGATGCCTGCAGCACTGCCCCGGCAGACACCATGGAGCCCTGGCACCAGCCCTGCCTGCTCTGCTCCTGCCTCCCAGCTGCCAGAGGCTCTGGGTCTCCAGCTGCTGGACCCAACCATCCTCTTCCAAACACCAGTCCCACGGGGAAACCTGCCCTCCTCCATCCCAGTTCAAAGCAGGGGAGCTTTGCTGGGCCCTACATCCCCCGCTGTCCCCAGGGCACCAGTCCCCTCGTCCCCCGCCTGYCGCCAAGCCCTCCATCTCCAAGCCCTCCCTGCTCCACAGCTCAGCCAGGGTAGGACCTTCCTCCAGGGACAGCTGTGGCTCCTGCCCCAACAGCCCAAACCCAACCCTGCATTGGCAGCAGAGCTCCTGCAGACCGGCCGGGTCCCGGCACCGCTCCAGGGGACATCACGCCGGGTCAGCCCAGCCGCTCCCCGCCGTACCGGGCAGAAGTAGGAGTTGTCGGTGATGGACTTGGCCACAGCGTGGTTGCTGGCAGACATCGCCATGATGAGCAGCAGCGCGTCCCTGGCCTGCTGCCCCAGGACGCCCTCATGGTGGATGAAGGGGATGAGGAGGGAGAAGATGATGAGGTTGGCAGGGCCCTGGTCCGTATGGCTGTGGAAGAAGAGCTCCAGGATGGAGGGCTCCTTGGCCACGGAGACGCAGAGCTGGTTGAGCAGCAGGACGAGGCTGTTCTCCAGCGGGGCGGAGGTAGGCTCGGCGCACAGGCTGAGCAGCTGCAGCAGCGGCGTGAGCACCGGCTTGTGCCGCAGCAGGGGCTGCCGGGCCTGGCTGATGAGCATCTCATAGAGCTTCAGCTGCTCCACCTTGCGCTCCTCGGTGAAGTCGCCCTGCAGGTGCCAGCACAGCAGCCGCTCCAGCAGGTTCTCTGAGGCCACAAACTCCAGGATGGGCCCCCGGGCCGCCTCCCCCCGTGGCCGGTCCTCCGCCAGCAGGTTCAGCATCTGGTAGGTGTTGTTGCGCACGGCGCTAAGGTCATCAGGGGCCGGCTTGCAGCCGTGCCGCTCCAGGATGCGCAGGACCTGGCAGGGGGGCACAGCGGTGCTGAGTGCCAGGCAGGGGGGGGTCCCTGCTGCCAGCCCCGCGCCCCAGCTCACCTGGGACCAGTGGTTCTTGAAGACCATGAGGCAGGTCTCAGGGTCRGCCGTGACGGGGCTCTGCAGGCTGGCACTGCGGGGGGCACGCTGCCCGGCCGCCCGCGGGTTCAGCTTGCTCAGCCAGCTCATCCTCTCCATCGGCAGGGCGGGCGACGGTCACAGGCAGCGGTGGGGCGCCCCGCAGGCCGGGACGGATCCGACTGCTGCCTGGCGGCGCCGTGGAGGCACAGGGGAGCGGGCGGGCTGTGGGGCCCCTCTCTCCATGCTGCTGCCACCCCGGGCTGGGCTGCAGGGAGAGTGGCAGCTCAGAGCCCGCAAGGTCCTGGGGGGCACTCAGTGCTGCTGGGGCACTCGACCCCATGCCCAGGGGATGGGGCACGAGAGGGAGGGCAGGCAGCCAGCAGCCCAGGCCCAGCAGTGCATCCTGCCATGCGGTTGGGATGCACAGGATCGCTTTGGCTCCCCCTCAATGCCCCCGTCCCAGCCGAGGGCACCCCCGCACCGATCCTGCCCCATGGCGATATGGCTGGCGAATGCACCAGCCCTGTCCTGCCGGCCCCTGAGCTCCCTGCCCTGCCTTGCCCAGAGGCAGCTGCCTGTTTGCCTGCATCGCCCTCCACCACCAAACCCCGGCTTCGCGAGGGGGACCCAGCACCCAGAGGCGCCAGCCAGGGAAGCTGCTCCAGCCCTGGGAYGGGGCTGCGGCAGGCAGCGATGCTGCCCGCACCCCCGTGTTTGTCTTGGCCGGGCCGGCCCGGCCGCAGTCCTGCCAGCACGGCAGTGGGGGACAGACTGCAGCCGAGGGCAGCCGGTGCCCTGGAAAAGCATTGCCCTGGGGTGCCTGGGCGGCTGGGAGGGCAGCACCATAGGAGAGCAGTGCAGGAGCAGCCCCTCGCCGGGACAGGCAGCAACCACCCTGCCGGGCACCGCCAGCTTGGCCGCAGCCACCAGCGTGGCAGGGCAGGTCACCGCAGGAGGAGCAAGGCCGGCAGGGAGGCACCGGGGAAGCCCTCGAGGGCCGAGCAGCGCCAGGACGGCATGCAGCCAGTGCAGGGCCGAGCAGCGTCGGGACAGCACGCAGCCAGCGCAGGGCCAGCCCCAGGCCCCAGAGCCAAGGCCAGCGCAGCCACGCAGCTGTGACCCAGCACCGCTGAGCAGGACAGGGAACGCTGCGGCGAGCCGGGCAGCTGGACCAGAGGAGGCGTAGAGCACATGGAAGCAAAGTCGGTGCCAACACCATCCCGCAGCCCCGGGCAGGGGCCAGGGCGGGCGGCGGGACGGGTCAGGGCAGAGCAGCCGCATCACCTACCTCGGTGAGCGGGGCCGCAGCTCCCCGGTGGCGCGCAGGAGYCGGCGTCCAGCGGCTTTGCCCCACATCCAGCGGCTTTGCCCCACGAGGCGCTGCCAGCCCCGTGTCAGCCGCAAAAGGACGCCTGCCGCGGAAGGGGCCGGCTGCCAGGGCCGTGGCGCTGCCCCRTGGCTGACCCCAGGCCCAGCAGGAGGAAGGAGTGCCGGAGCGCCAGGAGCTGGGCCGGGGAAGAGGAAGGGCAAGCGTGCCGGGGCAGCACAGGCCAGGAGGGCTCTGGCTGCCAGCCCTGCCTCCATGCCCAGCTCCGYACTTTGAACCCAGGAGCCGGCCCAGCCCGCGGTGCCCAGCCCAGTGTGGGAAGCACCTGGCACCCAGCTGGGACAGCCAGAACAGCCGGGACAGCCGCCYGCCCCCACAACCCACGCCCGGCGGGACCGATGGCTCGGCAGCAGCCAGCTTGGCGGTCACAGGCCCCCCAACAACTGCAGCAGGGGCCTGGCCTGATAGCAGCCCCCAGCACCTGGCTGCACCTCGGGTGCCGCACACAGGCAGGGAGGGGAAGGATTTGCCCCTGGAGCCGCTGCCCACAGACCCCTCGCACCAAGCAGAGGTCCCCGTTCAGCACCTTCCCCCCAGCTGCAGCGTCTCAGGCCCTGCCACCGGCCCTGCCACCGCCGCGACGGTGACRGGGAGCAGCAGATAGCCCTGCTGCCTGCGCGAGGCCAGCAACGTGGGGCTGTCCCCGTCCCTTGGAGGTGGGATCCCCCGTCCCCACCCAGAGCCGCCAGCAGTCCTGCAGTGGGGACGGGGCTTTGTGCACCAGCACCAACACTGGCACCTCCCCTGGCCCACCCAGCCCAGCCCGGGGTCTGCTCTCCCAGCCCCGCCAGCACCCCGGCTCCATCCCACGCCGGTCCCAGCACACACTCCCTGCTCTGCAGCAAGGAAGCTGGGGACAGCAAGGCCACGACAGCGGGCTGCCATCAAAACCAGAGCCTGTGTTGGGACACGCAAGCAGGCTGGGGCTGACCCCCCCCCAGCGCCACACAGGAGGCCGAGCAGGGAGAAGGGCACAGGAAGGGTGCTGGCAGCCGGGGCGCAGGGGAGGGCCGAGGGACCAGCACACAGAGCCGGAGCCCTTCGGGGAGGCACCAGCCACCTCCACAGTGGAGGCCCTGGGGCCGGGCAGGAACCCCAGGCRGGAGCGCCACAGGAGGCAGCAGGTCCTCAAAGCAAAATCCTCAGTGTTGCAAACGTGAGCTTGCCCGGCACAAGGGCCAATGGGCAGCAGGGCACGAGGCTGTGCCACGAGCGGCACCAACCGCAGCCGAGGAAGCATGCAGGATGGGGCTCCCACCAGCCCCAACACCACCGTCACCCCAGGGACGGGGGCACTGGCAGCATCGGCCCTTAAAAAGGTGGGGAAAGCCCAGCCTGGCAGCTGCGGCAGCACCAACGGTGCACCCACAGACGGTGCAGCACGACACTGCTGCCGGGGAGCCAGCGGGGATATTTATAGGACCCCGCACCCCGGCACCCCGCCCCTGCTCAGGCCCACTGCGGCACAGGGATAGGCACAGGCACACAGCACCGTGCTGCCCTGGGAGCCGGCTGCCTGCACCCACCACCGCTGCCAGGATCCCCGGGGAGCCTGGGGCGGGGGCTGGCCACAGAGAAGCCATTGCAGCCCCGCAGCGCCTGTCCCAGAACCCCTGCACCCATGTGGACCCCCGCCAACCCCCTCAGCAGCATGGGGCAAGAGTGACAGTGCAGAGAGCCAGCGCCAGCAGCCCCCGTGCCAGCAGCCCCCCACGCCGGCAGCCCCAGCTGCCCGGCCCTGCCAGAAATAACCTCCTGGGGCAGCCGGGCAGCACACACCACGGGGACAGCCGGAGCGGGGCCAGGTGCCATGCATGCCAAGCGCAGTAGGCATGCCAGGGCATGGGAGCAGGCACAGAGCCCTCCCCGGGGATGGCAGCCCGGCACAGGGGATGTGGCCAGGAGCAGCCAGCGTGTGTGGCCCCTGTGCCAGGACGGGGCACAGCTCTGGCCTCCACCCTCTGCCACTGGGCCGGGAGCAGCCCTGCACCGCGCAGCCCCACAGCACGGCGAGTCACCATGGCCCTGCCAGTGGCACACACACCCTGGGGCTCGGCAAGGACCAGCGAGAAGCCGGTATGAGGCACATCACAAGAAGAAGGTGGGCTGGGACACGGCCCCATGGCAGACGGCGCAGAGGAGCTCCCACGGCAGGAGGGAAATGAAAGCGGCCATTAAAGAAAACCCAAACTGCAAGAGGCAGAAAGAAGGAAGTTGACAGCGGCAGGGCCGGAGCAGGGACAGCCGAAAGCCGACATGGGCAGGGCACGGCCTCGGCACCGCCACCTTCTCAAAGCACATTAAGGAGGGGGACAAAGCCCCTGGGCAGCCAAGCACGGCGGTGCCGGCAGCAGGAGGCAGGTGCACGCCTCTCCTGCGGTTCAGGCACTGGCCAGACATATTTATACGATGGCACAACTGGCGTCCTGTTCCAGTGCGGGTGAGGTCTGACTGCAGTTGCTAAAGTTAGACCTCGCTGAAGGCCAGCGTGCCAGGGCACCGAGCACAGTGTCACCATACGAGCCCCTCGCAGGGGCTGGCAGAGTGGGGCAGGGGACAAGCTGGACCAAAGCAAAGCGATCACCAAAGGGGATCCTATGCCGTGGGCATAGGAAGGCAAAGCCCAGTGGCACCCGCACAACGTCACACACCGGGGGACAGCCACAGCCATGCAGCTGGTGCGAGGGCGGGCACCCCACAGCCGGGCTGGCAAGGGACCCGTCCACCACGTGACAGCCCCAAGAGCCGGGACTTGCCAGCTCCGTCCCGGCACCTGTTCCCTCCTTGCCCTGGCCTCAGCTCCCCACCACATGCGGAGCGGACCCGGTTGCCAGCCAAGACCCACCGGGGCATGGCACAGTGCCGCCAAGCCCGCCCGCGCACCAGGAGCCCGTCCTTCGCCCACCAGCACCAGCCTCCCGGGCTGGTCTGTGGTGAGGTGTCCCGGCTGCACGAGAGCACCCTCCCGCCGGGGGGAGGCAGGTCCTGCCCACAGGCAGCTCTTCTGACAGGCAGCAGATGTCTGGTGGCTGGGGACACAGGGAGGCAGCCGGGGTGCCGCCACGGCAAGGGCAGGGATGCCGGGGGCATGGCTGCCCACCTCGACCCACGCACCACTGCAGGCACAGAGGGGCTCCCAGTGACTCCCGGGAACGTTTCAGTCTGCCTCTGCACCCGGTGAGCACCGGCCCCCTCCTCTGCACCCCAGGAGGTAGGGGAACGATGCGGGGCTCGCCCTGCTCACCGCGGGGCAACCGCAGGCGCGCAGTGGGGAGCTGCCGCTGCTCCTGGCAAGGCCGAAGGCCGCTCCACAGCTGGCTGCCTGCACCTGCACCCACTGCCAGGCCAAAGGCACCAGGCCGACAGCTCGGCCCTGTCTCGCTGCCGGCTTCCCACCTAAAACCACTCATCCCGGGATGGCAACAGCAGCGACCAGGAGCCCAAGAGCTGGGCACTTCCGCAGGGTCAGCGCCGGAGAGCACAGGCAGGACGGCGAGTCCGCCCGGCTGCGACGGGGCCCCGCGGACCCCTCCGGCGCAGAGACACCCACCAGGTCGGCACGGCCCCAGTGCCGGGCAGACACTGCAGCCGGGATGCCCAGGGCTGCCCCCACCCTGGGGCCACGGCGGGACCGGGACCTCCCGGCCCCGGGGCGCTGCCCTCGGGCAGAGCCGCCTACCTGGGGTCAAGGTCGCGGCGGGTCCCGTCCCGTCAGCGCCGCACCTGGGGAGGGAGAGGAGGCGTCGGACGCGGGGCCCGGCCCCCCCGGCCCGGCCCAGCCCAGCCCGGCCTCGCCGCCCCCCCGCACCCACGGCAGCGCGGCCCAGCCCAGGCCCCGGCCGCTCCCCGGCTCCCGGCACCCACGTTCCCCCGGGACCGGGGCCCCCCCGAGGACACCGCCCGGCCCGGCCCCCCCGCACGGGGACACCCAGGGGCCGGGCAGCCCCGCACGGCCAAGGGCAGGCGGCGGCCCGGGCGCCCCGTTACAGGCAGAAGGGCGCCCGGCACGGCCCCGCCGAGCCCAGACCGGCCTGACGGGGAGCCGCGCCAAAGCCATCAATATTTCAGAGGCTCCTCAGCGCGTTTCTAATTAAAGGCTCGGCCGCTGCGGGCCCCGCGCGCCCGCCGCCATCTTCCCGCCGCCGCCCGACGCACCGGCCGTGCAGGCCCCGCCCACGGCCCCGCCCGCCGCGCCCACGGCCCCGCCCCGCCCTCCTCGGTAGGCGGGGCCCGCCGTCCCGGGGCTTGGCGGGGCCGGGCGCTCCGGAGCGCTGATTGGCTGCGCCGCGCCCGGGGCGGGGCTCGGGGGCGGGGCCTGGACTACGGCGGGGTCGGGCGGGCCGAGGCGTGCCGGGGGCGGGCTCGGCCGCGCGGGAACCGGGCACCCCCTGTACCGGGTTAACCCCTACACCGGGTAGCCCCCTGCACTGGGCACCCCTATACCGGGTACCCCTGCACGGGGCACCCCTGCACTGGGCAACCCTGCACCGGGTACCCCTACACCCGGTACCCCCCCGCACCGGGTACCCCCTGCACTGGGTAACCCCCTGCACCAGGCACCCCTGCACCGGGTACCCTCCCTGCACCGGGCACTCCCCCTGCACCGGGCACTGCCTGCACCGGGCACCGTGCTGGCACAGTGCAGCAGGTACCGGGAACTGCCACCGTGTCTTGCAGACGGCACTGCCCAGCACCGGCCATCGGGCACCGGAGCCTTCCCCTGGGCCCCAGGCAGGGGGCGGCGGGTAMCAGCACTGGGGCAGTCCTGGGGCCCTGCCCCTGTACCGAGAACCAGGCATGGTCCCAGCAGCAGGCACGGGGCACTGTCACTGCCCCACCAGCCCCAGGCACCACACCAGGCACCCGGCACCRGGCACCACCCTGGTCATGGGCAACCAGGCTGCACAGTGCACCCCACTGTGCCCACCTGCACCGGGCACCCAGCTGTGCCGCGCACTGGGGACACACTGCACGGGGCACTGGGCACCATCCCCGGCACTCTGCACGGTGCCCCCATCCCCACTCCCAACTTCCCATGGGCGTGGTGCCCCCCACAGCACCCAGCACCCCATTCTCAGACCCACATGGGCACAGTGCCCCCCACAGCACCCACACCCGGCCGTGACCTGCGGCTCCCACTGCCTGGGGCTCTGGGGCGCCTGCTCTGGTGCATGTCCCTGCCCCATGGACCCAGGCCAGCTCTCCCAGCACCCAGATCCAGGGTCCCCCAGCGCTCTCCGTCCCGGCACTGGCACCAAGCTCCTGTGCCCATCTGACACTGCCACCCCACACAGCCCCGGAGCTGGAGCCTGCACCCCCATCCGGAGCACCCCTGACGCCGGCGCCGGTTGTTTTGGAGGGACCACGCATGCCCCCACCCGCCAGCAGCGTGGCCAGGATCCAGCTCTGCCCATCTGCACCCAAACTTGGCGCAGGGGCACATCCCCGCTCCGGTCTGCCACAGCCCCCGGCAGAGCCAGTCGATGGCTCTTCCACCCTGGCATGCCCGGTCTGGCTGGAGAGGCGGCTGTCTGCAGCTCTGGCATCCCGCTGGGCCAGTGAGGGCCCTGGGGAGCCCCGCGTTGCCAGGATGCGCCCAGCGCTGGTGGAGCCACGTGGCTGGGTCACGCTGAGGGACCGCACTTGGTGCTGTGGCTGGGCTGCAGCACCCACTGGGTGCCCAGGGACAGATGCAGGATCCTCACCAGCTCCCACACTCACAGTGCAGGATGCACAGCCCCAGCTCCCTGCTGTCCCACCGGTGGGATCGGCCCCAGCCACGTGGCACCACCAGGCTCATTGCCATGGCCGAGCCTGGCACTGGCACCGGACACACCTGGGGGTGAGTGTGGCACGGCTCCCCGCCATGGGGCCTGGGGTGGGAGCGCGTGGCAGGGACTCCCCTCAGTCCCATGGGGGCTGCAAGCACGGACTACCCTGTGCCACGGCAAGGGGCCGGCTGAGCCGAGGAGCCGCTGGCAGCAGGGGCACAGTGCGGGGCTGGTGGGGACCGGCACAGCCGGTCAGGGGTTGCAGCCAGCCAGGATGGGGCAGCCCTGAGGTCCTTCTGCCTCCCCTGGCAGCGCCACCGCCCCCCGGAGCTGGACCCTGGACCCCTCTGGAGACTGGTACTACTGGTGGATCAGCATCGTGGCGCTGCCCATCCTCTACAACTGGGTCATCCTCATCTGCAGGTGCCCGGGCGGGCGCGGGGCGGGAACTGCTGCTGAAGACCCCTGGCGCCTGTGGCAAGGGTGGGCCACACCCCAGGGGCCGGGGTGGGGGCACGGGGCGTCCTGGCACCTGCCGGCACCATCCCAGCCCTGGTGACGCCACCTGCACCGCCAGGTCCTGCTTCCCCGACCTGCAGGAGCAGCACACGGTGCTGTGGCTCAGCCTGGACTACCTCTGCGACGCGCTCTACCTAATGGACATCGCTGTGTGCCTCCACACTGGTTGGTGCCCACACCCCGGCGTGCCCCTGCCGCGCCCCAGCCCCGCCCCAGCCCCCCGCCTGCCCCCCCACCTGGCTCCCGCCTGCCCCATGCCTGCCCCATGCCTGCCCGCGATTGCACACGCAAATGCACACTTAACCTGTGTGCACAGACATGTTTATGTGCACACACATGCACAGGCATATGTGTGCACTCACAGCTACATGCAAACAGCCATGCATCACGTGCACACGCATGTGCATGCCTGTGTCTACATGCGCACACACACATGCGCGCGTGCATGCACCCATCCACACGTCAGACCGTTGGGTGCACATGCACACCCCCACCCGGCAGGCACGGCCGTCACCCCATCAGCCAGCCCGGCACGGCAGGGGTGGGCCTGGGTGGGCACTCTGGGGTCCCAGCACCCACCGCTGAGCCCCTCAGCGCCACGGACAGCCCAGGCAGCACAGGGGACCCCCAGCCCACAGCGACGTCCCACAGGACGCCCACCCTGGGGTCCCTTCCGGACAATCAGGCCCAGGGACCCCCCTGTGCCCCGTCCCAGGCTCCCACCCAGTCCTCCACCACCAACCTTCTCCCAGCTCGGGAAAACTGTGAGCCACCCCGAGCCCGTCATACCTCACTCGGGGTCCCCCTCGCTGGGAGACCCCTCTGTGCCAGCATGCTCCCCACCAAGAAGCCCCGGCAGCAATCCAGGTCCTGACCCGCTGCCCCCCAGGCTTCCTGGAGGATGGCATCCTGGTGCGGGACCGTGGCCGGATCCGGCGGCGCTACCTGCGCTCCCTGTCCTTCCCCTGGGATGTGGTCGCGGTGCTGCCTACCGACCTGCTCTACCTGCGCCTGGGGCTGGGGGTGCCGGCGGTGCGTGCCAACCGCTGCCTGCGGGCGCCACGGCTCTTCGAGGCCTTTGACCGCTGGGAGACGCGCACGGCCCACCCCAACGCCTTCCGCGTCGCCAAGCTGATGCTCTACGTCTTCATCGCCATCCACTGGCATGGCTGCCTCTACTTCGCCCTCTCGGCCTGGCTGGGGCTGGGCACTGATGCCTGGGTCTGCCCCAACGCCAGCCGCCCCGGCTTCGACCGCCCACTGCGGCAGTACCTCCACAGCTTCTACTTCTCAACCCTCATCCTYGCCACCGTGGGCGACACGCCGGAGGCCCGGCGTGAGGAGGAGTTCCTCTTCGTCACCTCCGGCTTCCTCCTGGCTGTGCTGGGCTTCGCCACCATCACAGGCAGCATCAGCTCTGTCATCTCCAACATGAACGCGGCTGATGCTGCCTTCTACCCCGACCCCGAGCCAGTGCGGCGCTACCTACGGGCGCAGGGCGCGGGCAGGCGGCTGGTGCGGCGGGTGGCCTGCTGGCACCAGCACCTGCGGGCACAACAGAAGCTGCCGGCGGAGCGGGCGGTGCTGCGGCACCTGCCGTGGGGGCTGCGGGCGGAGGTGGTGGCCAGCGTCCACCTCCCGGCCCTGCGCCGCGTCAGCCTCTTCCAGAGCTGGGAGCACGGTGTGCTGCTGCAGCTGGTGCTGCGGCTGCGGCCCCAAGTCTTCGGCCCCGGTGAGTTCGTCTGCCGCAGGGGTGACGTGGGGCRCGAGATGTACTTCGTCCGTGAGGGGCAGCTGGCTGTGGTGGCGGAGGACGGCGTCACACAGCTCGCCGTCCTGGGCGAGGGGCTCTACTTCGGGGAGATCAGCCTCATCAACATCAAAGGTGAGCCCCCCGCCCTGCCGCACCCTGCCACGGCCCCCCGGCCCTCCCAGCCTCACCGCAGCCCCCACCTCTGCAGGGAACACCTCGGGGAACCGGCGCACAGCCAACATCATGAGCATTGGCTACTCAGACCTCTTCTGCCTGTCCAAGGAGGACCTGGCGGAGGTGCTGGCTGAGTTCCCCAGCGCCCGGGCCATGATGGAGGCCAAGGGCCGTGAGCTCCTGCTGCGCATGGGCAAGCTGGACGTGCACGCCGAGGCGGCGGCGGYGGCAGCGGCAGAGGAGGCCGAGCACCGGGTGCAGGCACTGGAGATGGCCCTGGAGGGGCTGCAGACCCAGGCGGCCCGGTTGCTGGCCCAGCTGGAGTCCAGCGCCTTCAAGCTGGCGCTGCGCGTCGAGCGCCTTGAGTGCCGGCTGCAGCGACAGCGGCCTGCCGGAGGAGCAGGTCCTGGACAGGGAGCGGGTCCTGCCACGCTGCAGCGTCCTCCTGGGGCACAGGGTCCTGCTGGGGGACTGAGTCCCCCCAGGGCACAGGGTCCCAGCGGGGTGCAGGGTCCCCCCAGGACACAGGGTCCCAAAGGGGTGCAGGGTCCCAGTGAGGCGCAGGGTCCCCCCAAGGCGCAGGGTCCCTCCAAGGTGCAGGGTCCCAGAGGGACACAGGGTCCCAGCGGGGTGCAGGGTCCCCCCAGGGTACAGGGTCCCCATGGGGCGCAGGGTCCCCCCGGGGTGCAGGGTCCCAGAGGGGCACAGGGTCCCAGCRGGGTGCAGGGTCCCCCCAGAGCACAGGGTCCCAGTGGGGCACAGGGTCCCCCCGGGGTGCAGGGTCCCAGCAGGGTGCAGGGTCCCAGAGGGACACAGGGTCCCCCCGGGGTGCAGGGTCCCCCCAGGGCGCTGGGTCCCGCCAGGGGCCGGGGTCCCGCGGGTGTGCGGGGCACGGGCGGGACAGGCCCCCGGCGCTGAGGGTTACTCGGGCGTGGGACAGCAGCGACAGCAGCTGCTGGGTGACCGGAACAACCGCTGCTAGAACAGTGACAACCATTGCTAGGTAACAATGACAACCGTTGCTAGGTAACACTGACAGCTGTTGCTAAGTAACGATGAGTTGTTGATGAAGCAGGACAGCGCTGTGACGGCGGCGGGACGGGGACGGGGACGGGGACGGGGATGGGGATGGGGATGGGGATGGGGCAGGGATTGGGACCAGGATCGGGATCAGGATAGGGACAAGGATGGGGCAGGGGCAGGACAGGAACAAGACAGGGGCAGGGAAGGATAGGGATAGGGTTAGGGGCAGGGATAGGGGTGGGGGTAGGGATAGGGATAGGGGTAGGGATAGGGGTAGAGGCAGGACAAAGAGAAGGGGAAGGGGAGGGCGCAGGGGCGGGGGCAGGGCAGGACCCGGGCAAGGTGAGGGTGCGCAGAGGCGGGCGCCGGGCTGTGCCAGGGCAGGGGCGGCGCGGGGCGCCGGGGGCTCCCGGGAAAGCGGCGGCGGGAACCGGGCGGGGGCGGCCGGGCCGGAGCGGGGCGGCTCGGG
>JAYKAV010003018.1:361575-371834 GCA_035582835.1 Phoebastria nigripes
CCCCCCGTGCCACCCAGTCCCACCTCTGAAGAAGAGCATGGTGCCGTTCTCGCTGAGCGTGGCAGCATCGAAGCCGCCCTCGTCCGCGCAGAGCTGGGCCAGGTCTGGGGGGGGCGGGTCAGGATGGCGCGGACCCCCAAGACAGACCCCCCCGTGTCCCACCTACTGCCTTACAGTGCCTGCCATGCCCCATACACCCCTCTGTGCCCCACACACTTGTGCCCCACACACGACTCTGCCCTCCCCCCGCCATCCCGTGGGCTCTCACCAGTGTCATTGCTGGGGGGCTCAGTGCCATGGGGGTGCCCTCCTCCAGCTGCCTCTGGTTTGCTGTGGGTCCTGGGGACAGGCAGCACCGTGGGCTCATGGTGCAGCCCCCCCAAACAGCCACATACGTGCCCCACATTGGCACGCAGCCCCCTGCCCCACATACCCCTCCCTGCCCCATAACAGCCCCCCGCGGCCCCCTGGCCCAATACCCCCCTGCCTCACACCCCCAGCTGCTCCACTACCGCCCCCCGCAGTCCGCTGCCCCACACCCCTCCACAGCGCCCCACGTGCCCGCTGCTGCCCCACTCACAGGGGGTGGGCGCACCCCAGGGCCAGGGCCCAGGCCAGGCAGAGGGCAGCTGTGGGGACCCCCATGGTGTGCCTGGGGCTCCTGCCACCCCTGGCCCTATATGGGACAGGAGGGGCCGTTGCACAACTGCCCTGCCCCATTGCTCAACCCGGCCCGCCCCATGCAACCTTCGTCCATGCGGGGGGGCGRGGGGGACACGGCACAGGGACAGGGCAGTGCATGGGGGGCAGGGCCCCCTGTCATCGCTCCCCAACCTGGCGGGGGCAGCACAGGGAGCCATAGCGGGGGGGCGGGGAGGGGATGGGGCTCACACCCCACAGGGCGTGATGGCAGGGCCTCGGCCCCCGATGCGGCGGGGCTGGGGACAGGGGTCAGAACCCAACGTGGCAGGAACGGGGGTGAGGGTCCAACTGCAATGGGGCTCAGCCCCCCACAGGGCTCAGCCCACAACAGGGCAGGGCTGGGGACAGGGCTCAGACCCCGATGGGGCAGGGACAGAGGTGAGGGACAACTCCGGTGGGGCCCAGACCCTGACAAGGCTCAGCCCCCGATGCGGCAGGGCTGGGGATGGGGGTCAGACCCCAACGCAGTGGGGGGCTGGGATGGGGATGAGGGTCCAATGGGGCAGGAACAGGGGTCTGACCCCAGCGGGGCTCAGCCCCTGACATAGCAGGGCTGGAGAGGGGGTTTGGACCCTGGTGGGGCTCAGACCTGGACATGACAGGGACAGGGGTGAGGGTCCGACTCCGATGGTGCCCAGACCCTTGCAGGGCTCAGTCCCTGACACGGGGGGCCTGGGGAGGGGGGTCAGCCCCCACCGGGACTCAGACCCTGATGCGGCAGGGACAAGGGTGAGGGTCCGACTCCGATGGGGCTCAGACCCTGACAGGGCTCAGCCCACGATGTGGGCCCAGACCCTGCTGGGGCTCAGACCCCAACGCGGCAGAGCTGGGGAGGGGGCTTTAGACCCCGGCGGGGCTCAGACCCCGATGTGGTGGGGCTGGGGAGGGGGCTCCCCCCAGCAGGGTGCTGGGGGCCAGGGGTGCAGCGGGCAGGGGCTGGCGCTGTCCCAGCCCCTTCCCAGCAGCCCCCGGCCAGCCCAGTGCTGGGAAGGGCCTTGGCCCCGCTGCGCCTGTTTGCTCTGGCCACTGGCCGCGGGCAGGAGTGTGCAGGGACAGGCAGGGACAGGCAGGGACAGGCAGCCAGCCTGGCTCCGTGCCTGGGGCAACTGGGAACACCAGTGGGGAATCAGGGTGCTGCCCCACATGGGGTGCACATCCTGGGAGGAGGGGGGCACACCCAGACGTGGGGCACACATCCCACAGTTACATGCCCCATAGGCCGGGGGGGRCAGCCCCTGCGTGGGGGGAACCTCCCATGGGAAGGGGGGCACCCCCCCATGGGATGCATGTCCTGGGGTGCAGAGCACTGCGGGGAAGGTGAGCACAGACCCCACCACTGCCGGGGCCAGTACAGACCAGTCTGACCCAGTCCTCACTCCCAGTACGGACCAGTCCGAYCCCATCCCTGTGCCACGGGTCAGCGCCCACGGCAGGCTGTGCTGGGCAGGCACCCAGTGGTGCCAGGAGCTCTGGGCACGGCCCCCGTCCCTGCTCTGCCTGGCACTGCCCACATGTACCACGGCCTTAGGGTCCCACTGTGGCCTGGGGGTCCCACCGCAGCCTGGGGGTCCCGCTGTGGCCTGGGGGTCCCGCTGCCCCATGGTGTGCTCGGGGGTCTCCAGGAGCCCATCAGCGGCACCCAGCCCAGCTCAGCCCCCACCTCCCCTGGTGCCAGTGGTGGGCCCCTGCCCACCACCCCCAGTCCCCCRGACAGGGACTCCCACCACTGCACCTGGCGAGGCTTTGCCCCAGGGACCCCAGTGAAGGTGGTGCCACAGCCGTGATGTGGGTCCATGGGGTGGGAACTGCCCCTGCTCCCACCAGCCCTACCGTTCCCCCCCACCCACCAYGGGGCTAGTAGTGCCGGGGGGCAGGGTACTTCCAGAATACTTTATTTTGTACATACAGTTTGTCAGCGTGCGGCAGCAGCCCCACACAGCCCCGCCATGGGGCAGGCAGGCACGCGCAGTCGCCCTGCGGCCAGGGCTCGAGCCAGGGGAGCGGGGCCGCAGTGCTGGGGGAGTGGGGCCGGCGGGGGCAGCCCCCGTGGGGTCTGGGGCCGGTGGGGGCAGCCCCTGTGGGGCGCGGCGCTCTGGGACCAGCCACCCCACAGCTGCCCCACAGCCCCGAGCAGCGCACACAGCCCCCAGTCCTGCCCGGCAGCTCCCCCTGCCCCACACACCCCCATGCACCTTTGGGACCCCCGGCAGCAGGGGCAGTGGGGCTGCCGGCCCTGCCGTGGGGCAGGAGGAAGGGCATGACCATGGCCCCCAGGCAGCCCCCGCCCCAGCCAGACCCGTCCTCACCCCCGCTCTGGGCCCGGCCACCCCCCAGGATAAAGTGCACATGAAGGCCGGGGCGGCGCTTGGGGGCCAGCGATGGCTGTGGTGCTGCAATGGCTGTGGGGCAGCGATGGCTGTGGGGCAGCCGTCGCTTGGGGCACCCCGCTGCGGGCGCTCTCCCAGGGGGCCCRCGGGCACCGTCCTGGCGCGGCACTGGCAGTGTCCCCATCCCCATCCCCGTCCCCGCGGCGGCTACTGCAGGTAGCGATAGGCCTTGAAGCAATGGTTGCCGGAGTCGGCCACCACCACATGTCCATCGGAGGTGAGGGCTAGGCCCTGCGGCCCGTACAGGGGGTCGGCAGCTGTGTTGATGTAGGAGAGGAAGGAACCCGAGCTGTCGAAGACCTGTGGGGATGGGCAGAGATACGCTGTCCCCAATGCCCCCGCTGCCACTGCTGCCCAGGCACCCCACCGCCCTGGGGACCCCTCCTGCCCCGATGGCTCCCAGCTTGCCGGCACCTTGTCCCCACTCTGCTGAGCYGCCCCTGCCCTGCGCGTGGTTCAGCGCTTGGGCCAGAAGCCCTGTCCCCTACCTGCGCCTGGGCTGCCTGCGGGACGCGCTCCCTGCAGTGGGATGGGGACAGGGACAGGAGGGGGTCGGGATGCGGAGGGGACGGTGCTGGCCCGGCACCCCCCGGGGCCAGGGCAGCATGGGGAGCAGAGGAGCCCCATGGGTGGCAGGGCTGGTCCTGCCACGGGGCAGCATGGGGCTGCGGTGCCAGTACCTGGATGCGGCTGTTGCCCCAGTCGGCCACGATGATGTTGCCATTGGCGTCGACGGCCACCCCCGTGGGGGCATTGAACTGCCCATTCCCCTCCCCGTGGGACCCGAACTTGAACAGGAACTCACCGTCCGCGTTGTACACCTGGGGACAGTGGGTCACTGCGGGCTGTCCTGGCACACAGCGCCAGCGCCAGTGGGGACAGCCCTGGGGAGCGCGGGGACGGCACAGAGCCAGGGACGCCACTGGCCACCCACTGCCTGCCGCAGTGGCACTCACCTTCACCGAGTGGTTGTGGAAGTCAGTCACCACGATCTCGTTCTTGTTGTTGACCGCCACGAAGTGGGGCCCTGGGGAGGGGAGGGGGCTCAGCCCTGGACGGGGACGGGGGGTCTGGCCCAGCACAGCGCCAGTGCCACAGGGACAGGGGGACGCCCCTCGGTCCCGCGCCAGGGAGGGGGAGGCCCGGCCCCAGTGCCCCGTTAGTCTGGTTAGTGCCACACGAGCAGCCGGTGAGGCCAGCACAAGGGGGTTAGCACAGGTGGTGCCCGGCCCCCCGCAGCTGGAGGAGGCACCCGGCCCCACGGTGGGACCAGCGCTGAGGACAGACCTAGACCCCAGAGCCCCGACCCACGGGGACAGAGCCCACAGCCAGAACCAGAACCCAGAACGTAGAACCTGAGCCCAGAACCACAACCAAGAGCCCAGAGCCAGAACCCAGAACCAGAACCAAGAGCCCAGAGCCAGAACTTAGAACCAGAACCTAGAACACAGAACCTAGAACCAGAGCCCAGAACCAAAACCTGATCACAGAACCCAGAGCCAGAACCTAGAACCAAAACCTAGACCCAGAGCTCAGAGTCCCAGCCTAGAACCCGGAACTAGAACCAGAACCAAAACCCGAGCCCAGAACTAGAACCAGAGGCCAGAACCCAAACCCAGAGCCCCACCCCAGACCCCAGACCCCAGMCCCAGCTCCAGAGCAGCCCCAGCTGTCCTGGTGCTGGCTGGGCACCAGCCGCCGTCAGCAAGGCGTGCAGTACTCACCGGCCCGGCCCGGCCCCGGCGCAGCGGGAAGCCAAAGGCATGCAGTAAGGAAGAGGGGACTTGCCAGTCGGTGTATTACCATCGAGTGTACCTGCAAACTGCCGCTCGGCCGTGCCGCGGCTCCCAAACTTGGTGACGAGCTTGCCGTTGGACTGGAAGATGAAGACGCAGCAGGCCTTGTTGTCCACCACGATGATGTGGCCGTTGCGGTCCACAGCGACGCCCTTGGGGCCCATCAGTCGCCCAGCCCCGATCTTGGTCTGCGGCCGGGGAAGGGCGTCAGGGCCAGGTGCAGAGCTGCAGCCCCCCCACCCGGCCACTGCCCCCTCACCTTGAACTTGCCCTCAGGGGAGAAGATGCTGACCCAGCGGTTGTCGTAGTCCGCAATGATGATGTCCCCGTTCATGTCCACGGTGACACCGGTTGGGCGCTGGAGCTGGCCGGGGGAGCGGCCCCGCACCCCGAACCGCAGCCGGAACTGCCCCTCATTGGAAAACACCTGGCAGGGGGAGCGGGATGGGGTCAGCTGGGCCGGAGGGAAGGGACGGGGATGGGGATGGGGCCACGGTCCTACCTGCACGCACTGGTTATTGCTGTCGGCCACCACGATGCGGCCACTGCTGGAGGTGGAGATGCCCTGGAGGTTGGTGAACTCCCCCTTCTCCYGGCCACGGCTTCCTGCGGCGGAGGAGAGGGTCAGGGGGGCCTGTCTGCCCTGGGGAGCCCCCACTGTGCTGGGGAGCCCCAAGGAGCTCCCACTGCCCCAGGGAGCCCCTGTCCGCCCCAAGAAGCCCCCACTGCCCTGGGGAGCCCCAAGGAGCCCCCGCCAGCCCGGGGAGCCCCCACTGCCCCGGGAAGCCCCCACCGCCCCGTCCCCGCTGCTCACCCACGCGGAAGATGAGCTCATCCTCGATGGGGTTCTCCTTCTTCTTGCCGCTGCTGTACATGCTGGAGGGGCGCCGGACGGCCTTCTGCCGGATGTGCCCGCTGCTGGGCGACTTGACGCGGCGCTTGACATCGTCAGGAGAGGGGGGCACGTCGGAGGCCTTGACGGCACGGACGCGGAAGGGGCTGCCACGGATGGGCTGCCCATAGAGCAGGATGGAGAGGAGGAAGTCGCCCTCGGCGCGGGGGGTGTAGACCAGCTCATAGGTGCCGTTCTTGTTGTCCTGCACCTCCGCCTCAGCCGCGCCGCCGTCCGGCGCCGTCACCTGGAAGCGCAGGCTGGCACTGCCACTGCGCACCAGCTCCCCGTCCTTGTCCTTGGTGGTGACGCTGAGTGAGGAGGGCTGCCCCACCACGGCGTGCCGCAGCCCCTCGCCTGTGGCCACTGTCTTGTGGGCCGTGGCGCTGGTGGTGATCAGCACGCCCAGGTTGAGGATGGACTTGCGGACGCCCTCAGTCTCCACCACGTAGTCAAGCTGGGCATTCTCGTGGGGGTGCTCGGGGAACTCCTGGCTGGCCAGCTCGCTCAGCCGCTCGCTCATCTGCTTCTTCACCAGCAGCACCTCGGTGGCAGTGCCGTGGTGCAGCGCCTGCTCGGTGAAGGCGCAGCTGCTGAGGATGCTCTCCTGGCCCTGGCGCAGGGCGTCCAGCTGCGCCTGCAGCACCTGCCGGGATGGGGCAGGTCACCCTCACCACTGGGCCGGGACCCTCGCCAGCACCCAGACCCCGGCCACGGCTCTGGGCGGCCCCCACAGCACTGCACCTGGAGCCCAGCTGCCCAGAGGGAGGGCTGCCCAGAGCCCGGCTGCCTGCACCGGCAGGGCTGGCCAGCACTGTTGGCACAGCCAGGGCACGTCCACTCTTTTCAGGAAGAGCCAGGCAGGGGCAGTCGGCAGGCACAGGGGAGGGTCACTAGCGCTGGGGCACGGCGGTGCAGGAGCATGGCAGCGTGGGGGCATGGCGGTGTGGAGGCATGGTGGCGCGGGGCACAGTGGTGTAGGGGCATGGCGGTGTGGAGAATGGTGATGCGAGGGCACAGCAGTGTGGCGGCACGGCAGCATGGGGTACAGCAGTGTAGGGGCACGGCGGCGCGAGGGCATGGTGGCACAGGGGCACGGCGGTGTTACCTTCTGCTTGGCCCCGCAGGTGGCCTCCAGGTCCCGCACCAGCAGCCCCTTGCGCTGCCGCAGCGCCGTCTCCAACTCCTCGAAGGTGCTGCCGATCTCCGACACCGCCTCGTTCTTGCGCTCCACCAGCTGCTGGCTGATCTCCGACACCAGCCCGATGGCTGCCGCCAGCTGCGGGAGCCTGTGGAGGAGCCAGCGCTGGGTGCGGGGCAGGCACCGCCAGAGGAGACCCCCAGCAGAGCCCTGGTCCCCCCAGCCCCCCCAGCCCCATACCTGCTCCTGACAGCATCCAGCTGCTGCTGCAGGGCTGCCTTGTGCTGCTCCACCACGTCGCGCAGCGGCACAGTGACGTGCTCCCGATGCTCCCCCTCCGTGCACTCGCGGCACATGGCCGTCTCGCATGGCTCGCAGTAAAACTCCATCACCTGTGCACGGGCACTCAGGGCTGTGATGGCCCCCACAGCCCCTCGATCCCCACAGCCCCTCCGGACCCCTGCAGCCTCCCCAGACCCCCTGCAGCCTCCCTGGACCCCCTGCAGACCCCCCCAGCCCCTCACAACCCCCCCAGCCCCCCGCCCACTGGGGTGACCCACCTTGCCCTCGTGGTTGGGGCAGGAGAGGGGCTGGCCAGTGACGGCGCTGACGGGGTCCAGGCCGCGGCCGGGGTGGGGGCCGCAGCTCTCGGGGTCCCGCTGCAGCACCTCCATCAGGTTGGTGATGAAGAAGTTGTTCTGCAGGGCAGCGACRCCGCGCTCAGGCAGGATGGAGGTCTGGCGGCAGACGGGGCAGGAGAGGGTCAGGCTCTGGGGCGGGATATAGTTCTGGAGACACCTGGGGCGAACGGGGACAACCAGAGGGTCAGGACCCGCGCACAGCGGGGAGGGGGGAACGGGGGACAGAGGGACAGACGGGCGGACAGGAGGGGCAGGGGTGTGCAGGACAGGAGCAGAGGGACGGGGCTGGAGGGGCAGGCAGACAGCAGGACAGACAGACAGGAGGGCAGCACATCAGGGTGCGTGGGGCAGGAGCAGAGGGATAGGACTGGCAGGACAGACAGACAGCRGGACGGACAGACAGACAGAAGGGCTACACTGCGGCACACCAGGGTGCAGGAGCGAGGGCAGGGGCCGGAGGGGCAGACAGACGGCAGGACAGATGGACAAGAGGGCTGCGCCGTGGTGCTGTGAGGAGCCGCCGCCAGAGCCTGGAGGGGCAGACAGGCAGATGGACAGGAGGGGAGAGGCCAGGCAGGGCTGGGATGGGGAAGGGGCTGGGGCAGAGCCGGGGGGAAGGGAGGCTCCGGGGGGAGGGGGCAGCTTGGGGGTGGGCAGTCTCTGGGGGGGCACAGAGAGAACAGACATCAGTACAGAGCCCACCGCTGATGACCGCGGCCGCGGCCCCCAGCCCCAGCCCAGCCCCAGCTGTGCCCCCGGACCCCCACACACCCCCACGTACCCCACGCCAGTGGGTGCCAGCGCTGGATCAGCCCCAGTTGCCGCAGCCCATGGGGGCGAGGGGGGTGGGGGGCAGTGTGCGGCTCAGGGCCGTCAGGGGGCTCGGGAGGCACGGGGACAGGCTGTGCAGCCCTTGCGGAGAAGCAGGGGGCGCAGGGGCAGCGGGGTCCCAGCCCCCAYGCGGGTGGGCGTGTGTGGGGGAAGGCAGCCATGGGGTGCAAGGGCGTGCAGGGGCACCCTGGCTCCCCACCCCTGGGGGTGCAGGGCGGCTTGGCCCCATCTCTCTCTGGGGAGGGGCAGGGGGGCGCAGGGGTCCCGTGGGGCCCTGGCTCACCCCCAGCTGCAGGGGGACCGGGGGGACAGAGGGGGGCTCTGGCTGCCCCACGGCGGGTGGTGGGGGATGCGTGGGGAGGGCGGGCTGAGGAGGGTGGCTCTGCTCTTGCTGTGGGTTTGGGGGATGCTTGAGGGATGCAGTGGGGCGCAGTGGGGGTGCAACCTCCAGTGGGGTGCAGTGGGGGTGCAGTGCTGCACAGCTGGGAGGCAGCAGGGCGCAGCAGGGATGCAATGTGGGTGCAACAAGGTGCAGCGGGGATGCAGTGGGGATGCAATGGAGCCCAGGGGCACAGCAGGGATGCAGTGCAGTGCCACGTGGGTGCAGTGGGGATGCAGTGGGGGTGCGGTGCAGTGCAGTGCTATGTGGGCGCAATGGGGATGCAGTTGGGGTGCAGCGGGGCACAGCAGCCCCAGCTCATCTCCTGCAGGAGGTACAGGCAGGGAATGCTGGGAGGATGCAGCAAGGTGCAGTGGAGCGCAGCAGGGGTGCAGCGTGAATGCCGGGGGGTGCGGGGACCCCAGCTCTCCTCCTGCAGGAGCTGCATGAGGGGGTGCTGGGAGGGGTGCAGTGGGACGCAGCAGGGGGCACAACGGGGCTCGGAGCGCAGCGGAGCGGCACAAGCTGGGGGATGCAGTGGGATGCAGCAAGGCATAGCGGGACACGGCGGGGCTGGGGGCACAGCGGGGATGCAGCAGGGATGCAGGGGGGATGCAGCAAGGCCCAGAGGCAGAATGGGGATGCAGTAGGGCGCAGTCAGGGCGCAGTGGGGCCCAGGGATGCAGCAGGGCAGAACAGGGATGCAATGGGGACACAGTGAGAACACAGCAAGGCCCAGGGCCACAGTGGGGATGCAGCAGGGATGCAGTCAGGATGTAGTGGTGGCCAGGGACACAGCAGGGCCCAGGAGGGATGCGCTGGGGACACAGTGGGGATGCAGTGGGGCTGGGGGCACAGTGGGACACAGCTGGGCCAGGGACACAGCAGGTTGCAGTGGGTCCAGGGGCGCAGGTGGGGCGCGGTGGGGCCGGGGGCGCAGRTGGGGCACGGTGGGGCCGGGGTCTCACCTCTCGCAGAAGGTGTGCAGGCAGGGCAGCACTTTGGGGTTGCGGTAGCGGTCGAGGCAGATGCTGCACACCAGGAACTGTTTGTCAATCTGCCGCACCACCGGGCTGGCGCTGGCCTCCCGCTTGGCCATGGCGGCGTCCCCACGGCCCCACGGCGCTCAGCCTGGGGGCGGGGATGGTCAGCAGGGCTGGGGCAGCCCCATGACACCCCACAACCCCCAGCCCTGCAGGATCATGCCCCACGCCTGCCCCACTCGCTGGGCACACAGGAGCCCGCTCGCCCCACAGAGGCACCCGCAGCCCTCAGCCCCACATGCTCTGGGGTGCACGGGGTGGGCTCCCCCACTCCCGACCATGCCCACGGTCCCTGGGCACCCAGAGCCAGCCCCACGCCTGCCCCAGCCCAGCCCCACACGCTGCCGCGACCCACAGCTCTGCCCTGTACCCCAGCGCCGGGGTGCGCAGCACCCTCACCCCATAGGAGTGGACCCTGCGCAAATCCCCTGCCTGCCCCGCGGCACC
>JAYKAV010003018.1:372744-388963 GCA_035582835.1 Phoebastria nigripes
CCACTCACCCCCCACGCAGCCCCCTCCTCGCCTCAGCCCCCGCCGTGGGCCGGCAGCGCGCATCCTCGGCCCGGCCCGGCAGGGACTGCGCCAGGGATGGGCAGGGCAGGCAGCTGCCAGACCGGACCGCACCACGGCGAGGTGGGAGGGGGGGTCACATGCTTTTTACCCCTCCCGGACTGCACTGCTCCCCCCGCGGGACCCCCACTCGGGAACGGCGACGCGGTGTGGCGCGCCGCGTCGCCGTTCCCGAGTGGGGGTCCCGCGGGGGGGATCCCGGGGGGGGGGGGGAGAGTAGGACCCAAGCCCCCCCCAAGCACGAATGGTCGGGTCCGGGCTGTGGCTCTGCAGTGGGGGGGGCTCCGGGCGCGCCTCCCTGCATCCCCGGGGTACCCGGCTGTCGCCACGGCAACCGCATCCCGCCCCGGTCCCCCCCCCCCAAAGTGGGGGACCTCCTGGCTGGCAGACCCCAAAGTGGGGGGGGGCTGGCCCGTGTGTCGTGTCGTGTCGTGTGTCCCCCCCCCCTTGCATGGACACGGGTGGGGYAGAGCCCACGAGCAGCCATGGTGCAGGGCCGCCTGTGCACGGCGGGGTCCCCGGGTCCCCGAGTGGGTGGCCGGGTGCGGTGGCCCTGGGGGGGGCCTGTCCCCAACCACACAGAGGAACCGGCTGGGCAGCATTCCCGCCTTACACCATTGCCATCCGGCAGGGCCACGCCGGCACGGCACTGCCGCCACAGCCATGGCGAAGTCACTCCCGACTGCCCCGTCTGCCTTCCACGGCACAGTGACGGGGGCTGCGGCAGCGGGTGACACAGGCTGTGGCGGTGGGTGATGGCCACGGGTGACAACGGCTGTGACTCTAACGAGGCTTTCGGCACCTCATCCCACCATCCTGATATCCAAAGCAGGATGTTATGGTTTGGAGGGCTGGACAACTGGGTGGGTCACAAACAGGTTGGAGGGTTGGGCTTAGAGGGTGGTGGTTCATGAGCTGTGCTCTGCCTGGAGGCAAGTGACAAGTGGAGCACCACAGGGACCAGCCTGGGGACCTCTCCTGCTTAACATCTCCAGCAATGACCCAGTGCAGGCACAGAGTGCATGCTTGTCAAGGTTACAAATGACACCAACCTGGGGAGGGGGAAGCAGCTGACACGCTCGAAGGCAGGACTGCACCCCGAGGGCCTTGGGCAGGTGGGAGGAATGGGCCAACAGGAACTGCATGAAACTCAGCAAGGACAAATGCCAAGTCCTGCTCTGGGAAGCAGAGCACCCCTGCAACAGCACAGGACGCGACTGCCAGGCTGGGGAAGCAGCTCCGGGGAAAATGTCCTGGGGGTCTGGGTGGGCAGCGAGCAGGACATGAGCCACAGTGGACCCTGGCAGCAAGGAGAGCCCAGCAGCACCCTGGCCTGTGTGAACAGGGGCACAGCCAGGAGGTCGAGGGCAGGGATTACCCTCCCCTCTACTCAGCCCTTGTTAAACCACATCTAGACACTGCATCTAGTTTTGGGTCCCCCGTACAGGAAAGACCCTGCCAAACTGCGGCGAGTTTGGGGGCGGCCACTAAGCCGGTCAGGGGCTGGAGCACCTGCCCTGTGAGGAGCTGCTGAGGGACTGGGGCTTGCTCAGCCTTCAGGAGAGAAGGCTGCAGACCTAACAGCAAGCTGCCAACACCGATGGGGAGCTTATCAAGGAAACAGAGCCAGGCTCTTCACAGTGGTGCATGACAGGAGAACAAGAGACCACAGACATCAGTTGAAATGAGAACTTCAGGCTGGATACAGGGGAAAGTTTTTTCCCTGTGAGAACTGTCCAGTATTGGAGCAGGTTGCCGAGAGGTTGTGCAGCCTCCATCCCTGRAGGTTTTCAAGATGCTGCTGGATGAGGCTGTGAGCAGCCTGGTCTGACCCCACAGCTGCCCCTGCTTCGAGCAGGGGGTGGACGGAGGCCCCGGGGTCCCTGGCCAGCCTGGCTCCCCCCGGCTCTGCTCCCCCTCCTGGGTCACGCTTCAGGTTGAATTGGCCCCCCCCCCCGGCCCCCCTGGCACTGGCTGCCAGGACAGGAGGGACCAGCACTGGGGTCCTGGGGCCATGCCAGTGCTGGCCAGGCCACGGTGATGGGAGGGCACAAGCAGCCCCATGGAGTGGCCGGGCCGGGCCGGGGTGGGTGGTGGCAGGGGGTGGCCAGCCCGGGCACGGCTCCCGCAGGGCACGGGGTCCTGCATCACCCACCTCTGCGCTGCCTGGCACAGCCGGCACCAGCCCAACAACAAAGGGCGCAGTGACAGGGCTGGCGGATGGCCTGCTCAGTGGGGACACGGCCACGGGCCAGCCCTGGGGCAGCGCCGGGCAGGGGACATGGCTGCCGTGGTGGCAGCGCCAGGCACTGCGGCATGGCCATGAAGCTACGGCGTGGAGGTGGCAGGCAGGGAGCTGCAGCTGCGGGGCCCCTGGGCAGTGGGGCCAGCACTGCGCTGTGCCGTGCCTGACGGAGGCAGCCGGGTGCCGCCATGGCCTTGTCTGACGGCAACGCAGGGTGGCACAGGGCGGCAGACAGGCCCAGCGCGTGGCCACCGCCCGGGGAGCAGGAGGCCAGGAAGATCCTCAGCGTTTATTATCACAACAAACCATACAGGAGCCAGGACACGGGGAAGGATAAAACCAGAGCCTGGCCCAGCAGCCCTGGCAGCCCCAGCCCGGCAGCCCCTCAGCTGGGGGGGACCCCGCGCCCCTTCCCGCCTGCCAGGCGCCAGAGGAAGCCGAGCAGGGCAGAGCCCTCGGGAGGGGCGGCCAGGGGCGGCTGGGGGCACTCCGGCCCCCTCTGGGCCCCCCTGCGCTGGAAGAGGCTGGCCAGGCTGAAGAAGGGCACGGGGCTGGCAGGGGCCGAGGCTGCGGCCGGGGGGGGCAGCTCAGGCAGGTTGGGCTCGGGGCTGGGCTCAAAAAGTCCCCCCTGCCCCCTGGCTGGGGCGCCCCGAGACGGCTGGTCGCAGCTCCCCACCTCGGGCAGGGCTGGCAGCACTGGGGCCGTGTGCCGGCGCAGCAGGGCTGGGGGAGCTCCGGGCGGCCAGGTGGGACTCTGCAGAGTGGGGAGCAGGGGGGGGCTCCCACAGCCCAGGGGGCCGGGGGAGCCAGGAGGGTCGTCCCCCCATGGGGCAGCCAGGCCGGGCTCAGAGCTGGGGCGTGGGGAGCGGAGGCTGTGACAGCCGGGCCGGGGCTTGAGCGGGAAGGGGCTGTCCCGCCCCACGTCCCGGGGGGCCATGTCCCATGCGGAGCACGTGGCAATGGAGCGACGCTTCAGCCGCTCCTGCTCCAGCTGCTGCCGCCGGCGCTGCGCCTGCTCCCGTGCCCRGTTCTCCTGCGGGGCAGAGGTGGGTCGGGGCCGGTTGGGCACGGGGTGGCAGAGCTGACACCAGCCCCACACGTAACGGGGGCGTGGGGGCCAGTACCTGTGCGGCGGCGAGGAGCCGGCCCGCGAAGCCATGCAGGATGGTGCACAGCTCCTGCAGGCCGCTGGGCGCTGTGTCCTCGCAGAAGAAGTCAAGGGTGGCGGCCGCAGCGCGGTGCATCTGCTCCAGCGCATCCCACGCCCCACGCAGCTCCTCCTCGGCCACGCGCAGGAAGGGCTGCAGCTGCGGTCCCAGCCCCTCTGCGCCCAGGCTCCGGGCCCCCTCCAGCCGCCCCGCCAGCTGCCGCAGCTCCCCCTCCACCTCCGCCGCCTCRATCCTGCAGAGATGCGTGGGTCGCCCGTCCCCCACCGCTCCACTCTGCTCTACCCCCCCACACCGTGCCCCCTGCAGCTGGGACACCTCCTGCCCCTCCGCTCCTACCCCTAGCGGGTGCCACCCCATGGGACAGGGTCCCCACTCGGCCCTGGGACACGGGGATGCCCTTACCGTGAGGCTGGGCCCACATGCTGCAGCTTGCTGGGGAAGTCCAGCAGGCTCTTCTCCACTCTGGCTGCCTCCTGCAGGTGAGAGGGGCAGCGAGCAGCCCCCGCTGGACTGCAGGGCACCCCCAGGGCCCCGGCAGAGCCGCCTGTGCGGCAGAGCCGGAGCTCGGGAGAACGGCAGAGGTAACTCCCTGTCTGCCTGGTGGGGCTGGGGGCCAGCCCAGGGCGCGCGTCCGCAGCCAGATGTGCTGCCAGGTCGCTGCGGGAGTGACTTGAACCAATACCCACAACCAAACGCCCAGGAAGGACCAAAACGTCCTCGAAGGCACACAGGGCTTTGGGGGGGACTATGGCAGCAGTGACAGGAGGGTCCAGACCTGGCCGAGGAGGGACAAGCCTGTGCCGAAGGCAGGAGGGAGAGGAGGCAGCAGCGCCAGCTCCCCGCAGGCAGAAGTGCAGCTGCCACCAGGCAGAGCAGGGGCGAGCATGGGAAAAAGTGCACTAGAGCTCATCTGCCGGGGAAAACAGCCTCCCCCGCATGCAGCAGCCCGCATCCCTGCCGGGGCGGCGCAGGCAGCGACCTTGTGCAGGACAGGGGAGGGAGCTGGGTCTCCCCGGGGACACACAGGTGCCCCAGCCACGGGGATGCCCCGGCGAGCCCCACTCCAGCTGCACCCCGTGGCCCCCAGGCAGCGGGAGGCAGCCGGGGATGGCCTGGTGGCGGCACACCAGTGTGAGGGAACAGGCGCCCAGGGCCTTCAGTGGCCGGTGGGCAGAGGAGCTGCCGCAGAGCCCGGCGCCTCCCGCTGCCTCCCGGGGCAGCATGGCTCGGCCGGGCCACACTCCCTGTGTGGGTTGGCGGCYGCAGCCCAGGACGGAGCCAGGCACCCGCGTGCCAGCCACTGCCCAGAGAAGGGCCACCAGGACGGCGGATACTGCCACGGGGATGGTGGGCAGGGGACCAGGACGAGGCTCTGCCCATCACAGCCACATCTGGAGCAGCCCTGAGGGCGAGGGAGAGGAGCGAGGGGGTGCACAGGGACCACCTTCCGTTTGGGACCCCCATCACGGAAAAGCCCACTCCAGGCACGGACCCAATGCTCTGTCAAGAACAAGTCCCCCCCAGTAAATCCGGCCCCGGCCCCCAGCAGTGCGGGGAGGCCAGACGTTGTGGCCCCACCAGTGCTCACCATGGCCACGAAGTGCAGCAGGTCCATGCCTGGCTCGTTGGCCTTGGTGTCAGGCAGCTTCAGCAGTGAGGCGAGGCGGAAGCCAGCAGCACTGCCAGCGTAGCCGCCCTGGGAGCAGAGCGGGGGAGTCACCGCGGCCCCACTGCACCAGGGGGAGCGGGGGGCAGGCGGCAGGCCCCCTGTGCCATGGGCTCACCGAGTTCAGGTGGTTGCCAGCGCTCAGGATCAGGTGGAGGATGGTGTGCAGCTCCTCACACTCCAGCAGCTCTGGGGAGCGGCCGAGGGGTGAGCGGGGGCCGGGACGGTGCCCCCCCACCCCACAGTCCTGCCGCACCCCGTGGTGCCGCTCACCGACAGAGGCGTCCATCAGGGTCTGGATGGAGCTGCACAGGGCACTGAGCCGGGGGAAGAAGTCCTCCTTCAGCACCAGCAGCTCCAGGCGCTGGGCATAGCTGGGGGAGAGCGCAGGCTGAGTGGGTGGGGGTGCGGGACCCCTTGGCGCACGGGACCCACCCGGTGCATGGGACCCCCCGGCTCCCACCTGGGTACCTCCGTCAGCAGCAGCATGAAGAGCTCGGGGTCGGTGAGCTGGTGGGGGCTGCCAGGGAAGGAGTGCAGCCGGGCCACCTGTGGGCAGAGAGGGGCGTCAAGGGGGGCCACCGGTGGCCCCCCCCACCCCAGCCCTCACCTCTGCGGCACCAGGCAGCATCCGGGAGAGCTCCAGCAGCTTCTCTGCCCCATAGGGCGCCCCGACACCCTCCTGGATGTCCCGCACAATCTGGCGGACAGGCCTGGGGACACACATCAGACACGGGTGACCCCTGGCCCGGCCACGTGGGCAGCGCTCTGCCCCCCAATGGGATAACACCCCCTGGCGGCCAACTGACCCCCCCATCCCTCCCAGGGGGGCAGACACCCACCCGACCCCCTGCAGTGGGCATAGTGCGGGGCAGGGACTCCCCCATGTCCATGCCTGTGTGCACAGGCCAGCAGGAACCCCTATTCCCCACCCATGTGCAGGACCCCGGGGGGGAGCAGGTACCTGCAATGTCCCCCACGCTGGAACCCCTGGGGACAGGTCTCATTCTGCCCTGCCATGGGACCCATGGGACAGGTCTCATTCTGTCCCGGGGGGGGAACATGGGTGTCTCCCCCCACTCCTCCATGTGCGGGACCCGGGGTGTCAGTTCCCTGGGGAGTGCAGGTTGCCGGGGGGGGGTGTGTCTCCCTGGGGGGGTGGGACAGCGTCCCACCCGCGGGGGTGTCCCGGGGCTGTCCCGGCGGGGTGTCCCGGGTCCGGGGGGCAGCTCCGCTCACCGCTTGACCTGCTTGAGGAAGACGCCGAGGGCGAGGCTCCGCTTGGGCTCCAGCAGCGCGGCCTGGGGGAAGCACGGGGCGCTCAGGGCGGCCGGGGACTGCGGGGGGAGCCCGGCGGGAGCCCGGGGGGACCCCGGCTGGGGGGGTGTCTCACCGTGGGCGGCAGGCGCTGCCCCGGGGCGGCCCCGCGGGGCTCTCGGAAGAGCAGCCGGAGGCGCGGCAGGTCCAGCGGCGGTGGGGCGGCCCGCGGAGCCCAGACCGAGCGGCGGCCGCGCACCCGCGCCGCGGGCACCGGTTCCCAGTGCAGCGCCCGCAGCCGCCCGCCCTGCGCGGCCGCCGGCGGGGAGGGCAGCGCCGGGGGGGGCGGCCCCGGGGGGGGCGGTGGCGGCGGCGGCGGCGGCGCGGGGCGGCGCGGGGAGCCCATGGCCGGGCCGGGACGGGGCGGGGGACACCGGCCGCCCCGCGGCTCTTGCGGTTCGGCCCGCCCCGTCCCCGCCCCGGCTGCGTCCCGCCCCGGGCTGGCGGCGGAAGGGAACGCCGGGTCCGCGGTGCAGCCGGGGAGAGCCAGCCCCGGGTGCCCAGCCCGGTGCCCGGCCCCGGAGCGGCGCTGCCCAGCCCGGTGCCCTCCTCGGGGCTGCAGCACTCGGCTGGAGCCGCGCCCGGGGAAGGGGAACCCGGCCCCACCGCAGGCGCCCGCCCCGCGGCCAGCGGCCGCCCCGGGGGACCCTCCGAGCCCGGCCGAGCCCCCGGTGCTGCCAGCGGGACTGTGGTGACAGGCAGCGCCGAGACCCCCGGGAGCAGCAGACGTCCCGTCCGTCCCTGAGGAACGAGCCCCACCAAGCCCCCTCTCCCGGCATCACTCCCCAGTGTCTTCCCTGTTCGCTTCCCAGGCTGGAGTGGAATTGCCCCAGCAGCAGGGTACCGATTCCTGCCGGTGCTTCGGGAAGGTGAGAACGGCTGCGGGGGATCAGAGCACAGGCCCGTCACCCCAGGACTCCGATGGCAAACAGCAGCAGATGCCCAGGGAAGACTTTAGGATGAGCAGGAGTCTCCTCCAGAGTCTTCTCCCGCCCTTCTGAGCCAGGGGCAGGGACATCCGCAGCACCTCCGGGTGCATTTTCTCCTGTGCACTTGCCCAGTTCCCTTTTCAAGCCCCGGCATCTCGCAGCAAGGTGCCACACARCTGTGATGGGCTCTTTGAAGCACCAGCTGATTGTCTCAACCTGATGCCCGGCCATGTCAGAGGGTGTCCCTGGCTGTTTTGGGGCTTGTCTCGTTGTCTCCTGCTGGCCCCCAGGCAGCCACGTTCCCACCGCAGGGCAGGACTGGGCTGGAGGAGCCCTGAGCTCCCCGAGACACGTTCCTACGCGGTTGCTAATCTGGGTAAGGCTGTGCACAAGCAGGATCAAGCAGTGCCGGTCACTGCTCCATCCTCCGGCCGCCGACTCTGTGCGCAGAGCGGGCAGTGGGCCGAGGGAGCTGAGCAGGCAGGGGATGGCAGCCTGGGGAGGAGGCAGCGGCACAGCCCCTGCAGCCGGGCTGGGTGAACACGGGGCAGCGCGGCCCCCCCCCGCCCTCGGGGCACCTCTGCTGCCTCCCCAGACCCTCATGGCTCAAGGCCGTGGAGGGCAGCGGCAGGGGAACCTCCCGCTTGCGGCAGGACCAGGCCGCAGCCATCGGGAAGGGCCAGCCTCACCTCACCACCACCCAGCACCCGCCCAGCCCATCTCCACCTTCCCCCCCAGTCAGCCTCCAGCCCAGGGGGGCCCAGGCCCACAGCTCCACCCACACAAGTGATCTGTACCGTTTTATTCTGGAGTCTTACAGAAGTGGGGAGGGAAGAGGGGGTCAGACCTTCACCAGGAAAGGGGGGGTGTCTCAGATCCAGACATTAAATTACCAGGGATTAAATTAGCAAGAAAAACAAACTGTTTTGTCTCAGGAGAAAGTGCCCAAGTGCTGCATGTGGCCAGGGCTGGAAGCAACACTCAGCTGGAGTAGGACAGAGCTCTCACGCGTGGGACGCTGGCCGAGGCCCCAGCCCCGCTGCGCATGGCACGCTCACCCTCAGCACACGCACGCAGACATGCACATGCACCTGCCTGGGACACTGCCAGTGTTTGGTCCTTGGGTTGAGTCCCCACAGCTCCTGTGGCAGCCGTCCAGGGTCCAAGCGTCAGGGCGGTGAGAGGACCTGTGTCTGGCCAGCACCCACCCACACCTCGCTAGCAGCAGTGCGCAGGGCCCCCCCCAGCCTCGAGGATGGCCACCCCCACCACTGACGGGGCGAGCACAGCCCTGGCCACAGGACCCGGAGGGGAGGATGGGCATGCCACAGCCCTGGAGACAGCCGGCACAGCCCACCCTGCGCATGGGGGAGTGTAGTGTGAGGCTGGGGCGGGGGGGGAGGCAGCCCCTAGGTCGCCTGGGGAGGGAGTGCAAGAGCAGCTGCCCTCGGAACACCAGGGATCAGCCAGGAAGGAGACGGAGCAACCCCAAAGCTGGGAGAGAAGGCAGGAGCCCCGGCTGCCAGCCGCAGCAGGCGGGAAGCCACAGCAAGGGGACCCAGCCGTCCCGGTGCCRCCCCTCCGTAGCTTCGTCTTCATTTGGAAATGAACACTTCTGCCGCAGGGCAGGGGTACTCTGGGCCGGGCCCCAGGGAGTCGGGCCGGGTGGGCAGGGAGGAGCGCTCCCGTCCTGCCCCAGGGGAGGCAGAGGGAGAGCTGTGGAGTGTCCCACCCTGCCCCAAGGTGTGCACTGGGGTCTGGGGCATGCGGCCCCAGCGAGGGAGGCGTCCGCTGCCCCGCAGGGGTGCCGGGAGGCAGGGAGGGCTCCCAGCCATTGTGCCGGGGGTCCGTGCTAAGGGAGCGCAAACAAGCTAGGCAGGGCTGGACTCTGCCCCGAAGGGGAGACATGGGCTGGGGGAGCCCCAGCCTCTCAAGGCTCCTCTCCCTAGGCAGGACCAGAGCCTTGCTCGCAGCCTCCCACTCCCCCCCAAACCAGGTCCCCCCGTGCCCGGCGCGCAGCCCCTGGCTGCAGCAGGGCCCAGGCCGCGTCCCCTGCTCAGCCCGCGAGCACGTGGCCCGGCCCCACACCAGCAGCCAGAGGTCAGAATTCAGGTCCATGGCACCCCCGGCCAGAGCACAGGGGGGCAGCGGGGGCGGCTCACTGCTCCTCCAGCCAGGAGGGCTTCTCAGCACCAGGGGTCTTCAGCTTGATGTTGAACTGCTTGAGGGTCTGCTCCAACTGCTGCTGGTTCCCAGCAAAGTAGGCAGAGATGGCGTTGTGGAAGAGCAGTAGCTGCTTGTGCATCACCTTGATCTGGGAAGAGCAGGAGGGGTCAGCCTGCAGTGAGCCAGCCCCGCCGCCCAGCACCCAGAGAAGGGGCAGGGAGCAGGGACATGGCCCCCGCCTAGCACGGGAYGGGGAAGTCAGAGCTGCTGCTGGCAGCTCCCGAAAGCTAGCCCCAAGAGCCGGGAGAAGGCCGCACGGCAGAACCCACGACAGCAAGAGATGGGCAGAGATGGGTCTCCCGGCTGCCTCACAGCTGCTGCCCACCCAAAGACAGATCTCAGGCAGGCAGCTGCAAGGCAGCATGGCCAAGGGACACGACGAGTGCACAGCAGACCCCCGCTCTGCGCCCCGCGGCCACTTCCCAGCCCCACGTCCCTCCCCACCTTGTTCTCCTCCAAGAACTTGAGCTTGATGGCCACATCAGCACGCAGCTTTTCGTACTTGTCCTTGTGGCTCTGGAACTGGCTCTGGGCTGCGTCCAGCCGGCACAGGGTGCCGGCATCCCGAGGGCCCATGCTCAGCTCCTCCAGGTCTGTGCGGTACGCATCGTACTCCAGCCTGTGCAGGGACAGCCAGCGTCAGAGCTACGCTGCGGCCCCACAATTCCCCCCCGGGGATGCCCAACATCCATCGGGAATCCAGCCCCAGCCTGCGGCCCTGCCGCCGTTCTACCTGGCTGTCTCGTACTGCTTGACTGTCATGAGAGTGTCCTCCATGGTCTTGTTCACCAGTGTGTTGATGCTGGAGACAAAGAAGTTGACAGCCCCCAGCAGTGTTTCTCCGTTCTTACAGAGCAGTTTCTGCGTTTCTGCGTTGTAACCAAACTCCTCCTGGGAGAAGAGGAGGAGTCAGGGTCCATACCAGCAAGCCCCCTCTTGCCTCCCACGCACCCAGAATGAGCCCGGCCCTGGGTGCTCCAAAGAGGTGCCAGGACACGGCCCTTCACACTCTCCCCTGCCCCATGGCCTTCGCCGAGCGCTGTTATCCCCAACCTCCTCCTGCTTTTCCTCACGCACCTGGGGTGCTGCAGAGCAGAGAGTCGCCCCCAGCTGTGCTGCAGAGCCCGAGGTTGATCTGGGTCTCTAGGTCTCCTCCCCAGGYATGAGGGGCTGCAGCACTGGCAGAGGCAAGGCACGCGCCATCTCCCCAGTGGGCATACCTGCAGCTCAGGAGACTTCTGGCTGAGGTCCGCAAAGGCATCCCCCAGGGCATGCTGTGTCTGCACCAGGCTGTAGAAGTGGTTGGTGAAAGCCCGCGCGAGCTGCAGCACACACTCGTACTTGCGCTTTGTCTCCCGGAGCAGCTCAATCTGTGTCTCCAGCTCCAGGTCCACGGTGCGGGAGCCCCGGCCAAACCGCTCCGAGATCAGCTGCTTGGTACACTGCAGGGCAAGGGAGGAAGGCGTCAGGAGGCCCCGGGTCCCTGGCCGACGGGGAGGAAGCGCTCCTTGCTGCTGCGGGCAGCGGGGAGCTACAGAGCTGGCCCCATGAATTCTGTGGGGAGATCCCCAGACGTGTCCTCCACCTCCCGCTGCTCCTTCACCCCTAGTGCAGGGGCTGGCCAACTCTCAGCCTGCTGCGCGGCCCCGGCAGTGAGCCAGGCCATCCTGACCGTCCCGGGAAGCAGCTCACCTTGTACGTATTGATACCCCATTTCTTGACAATGTCAAACTTCTCCACGGCGATGCCACGGACAACTTCCTCTCCTCCAATGGCTGGGCTGGGGTGGGGCTGGTGCAGCCCGGAGCCTGGAACAGACACAGCCCCGCGTGGCACCAGCTCAGCAGGGCAGGAGCACCGGCTCAGCAGGGCAGCAGTGCCTGCGAGGGCACAGGCCAGGCTGCTCACCCAAAAGCAACGGTGCCTTCACAGCGGGGCACCATGGCTGTGCCCAGAGGGCTCAGGGCACTGCGAGGAGCGCAGGACTCCCACAGGGCTGCGAGGGGCTCAACAAAGCCCACGCACAACAGACTTGCAGTCCAGGCAGCACCCACCCCTGCCTGGCTACTGCCCTGCCTGGGAAGCTGCCACCACGCCTGCTGCAGCACAGCAGCGGGCACCTCGCCCCGCTCAGGCCCCGGGCCGGAGCAGCTCTCCCCCGCCAGCAGCGAGGGCATGAGCCGGCAACGTTAATGGGCTCCAGCCGGTCTTGCACTACTGCAAGCCTGTTAACCAGCTTGCAGGCGTCATGACCTGACGCCTTGTGCACGCAGCAGGGAACCTGCTCCTGCAAGCCCTTCCAGCAGGCTCCTATGCAGGGCCTTGGCGTTGGCAGCAGTGGCAGCCGACCCCACAGGAGAAGGCACTGACCTCAGCCTGCCTGCAGGACCTGGCAGGGCCTGGCCCCAGGGCTGCCTCATCACCAGCCCAGCCACATCTGCTCTCACAGATGGGGCCCCAGCGCCTGCTGTGCTGCACCGTGCTCCTCGCAGCCCTGAGCAGCATCCTGCCTGACGCCCCTCCTCACCGAGCGGGCCAGAGGAGAGAGAAGGTGACCAGCAGCACCCAGGGGAGGCACATTCCTCGCTGCAGGAATGATCTCCCACAGCTGGGCACCACCTGGGTCTCACCTTCGAGCCACCCAGGGCCCTGGCAGCGCCGTCCTCTCCCCCCCCAGCACCAGAACCAAGACCCTGTTGCAGCTGCCGGGGGAGGCGAGTGCTGGAAAGCTCCTCCTCCTGCAGCAGCGGGCTTGCCTGCTGGCACACTGGTGGCTGTGTGGGGCTGCAGCCACACCTCTGTGGAGGTGCTCCAAGGGATCCCAGCACCAACCAGGTGCCCTAACCCGGGGTGAGGGGCCCAAGCCTGGGCGGGGGGCCGTGGAGCGCCAGCCAGGGGCTGGGCRGCCGCAGTACCTGCTGAAGCACCAGCCTGGTTGGCCATCCTGCTGGCGGCAGATGCACTGGGGGAGACAGATGATCCTCGGGGTGGGTGAGGTTGGACAAGACAGCCTGGAAATGGAGGGGCTGGCAGGTGTTGAGCAGAGAGGGGCAAGAGGAGATGGGGCGGTGTGATGGGCACGGGGGCAGGAATGGCCAGGACAGTGTGCAGGCAGGATGGCAGCAGGGGAGAGCAACGGGAGCAGATGAGCGTGACGTGAAATCAGAATACACAACTGGCTGCCAGACGGACACCTCCTGCAGCAGGCACTCCCTCCCCRATCCCTCCATCCCGTCAGCTGGCATCATCATGCCCCGGGAGCCAAGAGCTGGACAGGCCCAGCGTGACAGAGACGGGGGGACGGCAACCACGGCACACCCCTCCTTCTGCCACCAGCTCGTGCTGCTTTTCGGCACAGCAGGCTGGGAGCAAACGCACACGTCCCTTCTGCCTGTGCAAATCCACTCGCTCAAGCCTAGCACAGCGCGGGGCGGCCAGGGTCGAGCAGCTGTCTGCTGCGGAAGAGACACTTGGGGCAAGAGTCGGGGGACAGAGACTTGTGTGAAACGGGACCATGGTGGACAGAGGGTGAGAGACGCAGCTGTGCCAGAGCTGTCCCAGCAGCACCGGCTTGGCCCAGCCCAGCACCACCGACGCTCGTGGACCCGCTGGGCCATTGCTGCCCCCGCGCCCGGGCAGAGCTCCTGCGGGGGCACAGGGACCAGCAGGGCCCTGGGGCTGCAGCACACCTGCCCACACCGCTGCCCAGCAGGCAGGACGCTCGCAGCCGTGCCTTGCCATCAGGAGCACCCACAACCCCAGGACCTGAGCAACGAGAAGAGGAAGTAAGTGGAGAGTGTGGGGCTCAGAGCCACCCTGCCCTGTCCCCCCACAGGCAGGCCATCCCTGGTCCTTGTTGCACAACCGCTGGCACATCCCCAGAGCTCCCCGTTCACCCAGGACCGGAGAAGAGGTGGGACACCGGCATCTTTCCCCACCACCGAAGGAAGGACCCGAGAGCTGCCCCACCTCAGCACGGTGCGAAGCCCAGGCGCCACAAGCCTCAGCCCATGGCCCCGGGGGTGCCAACGGGACGGACCCTCCCCAGCGGGAGGCCCCACACCTGCAAGAGAGGGGAGTGCCTGTGGCCCAGCCCTCCCGCAGCGCCTCCCCATTAGTTACCATGCGCGGGGAGCGCCGGAGGAGCGGGGTTAGTGGGGCGGCAGCCCCTCCGCTCCGAGGCAGCCAGGCTCTGCCAGGGGCACGTGTGTGCCAGCCCGTCAGCAGAGCCCAAGCCCAGCATGGAAGAAGGGGAAGGAGCTGCCTTGCACTGGCAGGAGCTGCCGTCCCAGGAAGGAGGCATACCAAACGGCCAGGCCGAGGCAGAACCACGTGTCAGGACCAGGGAGGGGATGCGCTGCGGGGCCCAGGCGACAGCCCAGCTTGAGTCGAGGCTCGAGACAGAGATTCTGCCCGCGCATGTGCACAAGACCCTCCCCGCCTGGCACCACTGCGGGCCGAGCCCCGGCAGAGGGACCAGGCTCCCAGGCCCTGTGGCTCGAGCAGCATGCCTCCTTCCCTGCAGGCTCCCGCAGCCCGGTGGGGAGCAGGAGGGCGGCAAAGTGAGCTGTGCCCTCCTTCCCACGACGGAGCCTTTCCCTCCCACCTCTGCCATCAGAYGAGGGGCGGCACTGCCCTCGGCAGGCAGCCCCAGCTTTCCCCCGCTGTCCCAGCCCATCCATGCGAGCCTGCGCCGCGGTCCGGCCTACCTTTGATGGTGCTGGTGGGGATGATGCCTTCAGCCGTGCCCCCATAGCCGCCAGAGACGATACTGGTTTCGTTGAGGTTGGGCCCTGACACCATCACCTGCTGCAGGTCCTGGAGCAGAGGGAGGAACGCAGGCAGCTGAGGCGCAGAGCCCGGACGTGCAGCCGAGAGGATGGCACGGCCCTGACGCAGAGGGCCTGGGGCAGAGCCTGCAGAGTGGCACGGCGCACCCGGGGGTCCGACACGTCCCCACCTGGCCCCAGCTACAAACCTGCTCCAAGCCATCGTCCTCCGGCAGGCTGCCCGTGTCCCCGTTGCTGCTGATGGGGATCTCCATGGTGGCRGCCTTGCTCATGATCCCGTCCGACATCCTCAGGGCCTGCAAGGACACAGATGCGCTGCTGGAGCCTGGGGAGCCCCGGAGACCAGGCAGAGACAGAGACTAGTCCCCTGCGGCCAGCATCTGGGGCTCTCACCCGGCCAGGGAAACCCCGGGCTTCCCAAGCCAGGACCCTGCAGGGCCAAGGACTGGGCTGAGCTCCTGACGGCCAGGGAGCAGGCAGAGAACAGCAGGCAGCTGGTCCTGCGCTGGCAGCTGCGTGCACTGAGCAGCCTCTGCGGCCATGGCATGGCATGGCAGTCCCTCGGGATGTGCCGCCCTGACCCTGCCTGCAGCCTCCTGCCTCCCAGAAAGCTCCCGACGGAGCCGCACGTCCCAGAGGAGCCAGCCCCAGCTCCTGCTCACAATCCTGGAGCGTAGCCGGTGCGTTCCCTCCCGCCCCTTTGGCCCACGGCTTGCATGTTTTGGAAACGAGATGGTTCTCCCCTGCCCCTCATGAGTCTCCAGCACGCAGCAGCAGCAGACCCTGCCCTGGGACAACCGGGGCTTTGCAGCAGAGCCTGGGAGAACGGAGCCAAGAGCCACGTCCACAGCCAGGCCGTGCACCAGAGGGGGGAGCAACGAGGGCCCCGCTGTGCCCAGACCGGTCCGAGCACATTCCAGGGCAGGTGGCGCCAAGCACCTGAGCAGGGGCCGGATCCATGCCTCATGCTCCGTTAGCTGCCTGCCATGGCAGGGACACGGCCCCGATGACCGGACCCCCAGGAGAGGGCCCTGGCTGAAGGGGATGTTGCCTCCCAGCACACTCCCCTGCCCCGCTCTGCCAGTGCAATCCCCCGCTGGCCAGCAGCCCCGCTCCGGGCCGCAGCTGGGTAGCGGCCCCCAGAACAGCCCCCGTGGCTACAGCACAGGGAGACAACACCATGAGAGGAGACACGACTGGCTGCCGCCCAACGTGAGAGGCACGGCCAGGGCCAGGACCCACAGCCCTGAGCACCCTGCAGCGCCCAGTGCCCCCCACCGCTCATGGCCATGTGGCCACACAGCACCCGGCACGCAGAACCATCTGTCCCACAGGGAAACGGCCAGTGCTGGCGGCTGCTTTTGGCAGGAGGTTTGTAGAGCTGGTCCTGCACAAACCCGGTGGGAGGCAGCACCTGGCCCGGGGAGCAGCCCAGCAGGACAGGCCCGAGCAGGTGGCAAGGGGAAGAGGCTGCGACGCCAGTCCCGCCGCCTGGTCTCCCCGGCCAAACCTCCGCCGGCCCCGGGGAACCCCCAGCGCCGAGGGATCACCTTGGGCTGGCTCCCGCTCGCCCCGGGGGCTGCGGCCGGGGAGGGGCCCCAGAGCCCGGCATCGCCTGGCCTGGGCTCCCCGGGCGAGGGRGCCGGGTCCCCACAGGCCCCGTCCTGGCCCGGGGGGGAAGCAGGGATGGACGCGTCCCCAGCCCGCCCCGCTGCTCTGCCCTCGGCACGGTCGCCCCCGGGACCGGCCGTCCCGGGCAGGCCCCCGCCGCGGCCTCGGGCTGCGAGCCCCGGCGTGGA
>JAYKAV010003018.1:389666-438943 GCA_035582835.1 Phoebastria nigripes
GGCTGGGGGCCTGGGCACTGGGGGGCGGGGTTGGCGGGGGGTGCCGGGGGGTCCCGGGTGCCGCGGCCCCGGGCTGGGGCAGGCGCTGGGTGAGCGTGTGCCGGTGCCGCCTCTCTTCCAGCTGCGGGACTTCCTGCTGGTCTACAACCGGATGACCGAGCTCTGCTTCCGGCACTGCGTCTCCAACCTCAACTACCGCCTGCTCACCGGGCGCGAGGTGAGGCCCCGGGGGGGCCGGAGCCCCCGGGTCGGGCAGGGCTGGCCCCTGCGTGCGGGGCCGGAGGGCCGTGGCAGCCCCCTTGCCGCGCTCATCCTCCCCGTCCTGCAGGAGACATGCCTCGACAGCTGCGCCGGGAAGCTGGTCCACTCCAACCACCGCCTGATGAGCGCCTACGTGGCACTGATGCCCTCCATCATGCAGCGCCGCGTTTCCAACTACGAGGCYAGCGCAGCCCAGGCGTCCCAGAACTCGGCTCAGGCAGGATCGGTGGCACCGACTGCCCTGCTGGGGCCTGGGGGACCCGGAGCCTCTGCTGACCCGCCAGCAGCTCTGGGCCCCGGTGGACCCTTGCAAGGGGCTCCAGGCGCTGGCACATAGCACGGCTGTCGTCCTGGGTCACACACCGACAGCAGCGGTGGGCTGGGTGGCTGCAGGGTGGATCCGGGCCCTGCATTACCGGCAGGAGAAGTAATGTTTCGGCCCTGCAGCATGGTCTGGGCCTCTGCACACTGCCGGTAGTCCTGGTCTGGAGCTGCGGATCCACTCTGCACCGAGACCCGGCCTTGTGGATCTGTGTCCTCTAGTGCATCAGCATTGAGAGCCTCCTGGCAGTGGCCACATCTGTTCTGTGCCTGGTGGTGCCAGTGCTGGGGCTGGCAGGGGGCACAGGGGACACCAAGAAAGAAATTGCAGTGCCTGCCCTTCTGGCTGGGGGGAGTTCCCACCTGAACTCTGCCCTAATGGCTCCAGCACTGGGCTTTCCTGCTCCAGACCTGGGGTTCTTGTATTTCTAGGAAACGGTTTCCTAGTGCTAATAAAACATTTCTTTGTTAATGTCTTGCTGCTAATGCGTCGTGAGGGTGAGTAGAGCCCTGGCCCCGCTGGTCCCTCCTGTGCGGTGCACCCTGCGGGGGCAAGGGCCACTCTCCCCGGGGCTGAGGGTTGGCATTGCTCATTCCGGGAGCCCTTTTGTCCCCACTTTGGCTGTTGGCATCTGAACAGGCTGCAGGTCATGACTCTGTGGGTATGAGCCCTTCCTCCCGGAGGTAGCAGAAGCGTTCTTGCGGAGCACAGCTGGGTCTGGCCCTTGGCACGGCAAGGAGGTGTTGGAGGTGGCTGAACCCAGTGAGCTCCGGAGAGGGGTCGGTTCCTCCTGGCTGCGTGRCAGACACGAGGCTGTGGCGGTTCGGGGCTTGCCAGGTCTGAGGATGAGAGGCGTTCCCAGGTGGTGCATGGCATGCAGGCAGCATTGGTGACAGGTGCGGAGTGTGTGGGGCAGTGCCTCTGCTGGTGCCCACATACACGCCCAGCACTCGCCCGGACCTGGCCAGCACAGGCTGCTGCCTCCGTCTCCTTTTTTTGCTGGAGAGGACTGACATGTGTCAGTGGAGCGCGGGCGCTGGGTGTCTACACCAGCGCTCTGCCCAGGCAGTGCCCCAGACCCTGCTCAGCTCCAGCCCCCAGACCCACGCACCGGCTCACAGGGTGCTCGGGCTGGAAGCTGGCCGGCACCACCACCTCCCGAGGGACAGCTGCCCACGCTTGATGGTCGGGCAGAGGGCTCAAGGGGAGTGTTTGCCTGGAAATATTTGAATTTAAAGGTCCTTGAAGCTGTAGGTCCTGCTGGCTTCCTGCAACTCCTGTCCCTGCCTGTAGAGAGCAGATCCACAGCACAGCTTGCTTGGAGCTTTCCCGTGTGCTCTGGCTGGCAGCACAGCTGATCTCGGGGATTGCCACAGTGGGTGGTACAGGGCTGCAGTTCTGCCAGCAGAAAAAGGGTCACCCTGGACTCCAGAGAAGGGGGTTTCCATCCCTTCACCCCTTCTCTGAGCACCTGTGGCAGGGCTGTAGCCAACCTTGGCATCCAGGGAGTGGTCCAGCCCTTCTGGGGTTCAGCCAAGCCTTGTCCCTGGTACAAGGTTCCGGAACACTTGRGTGTTGCCTCCCAGCCAAGGTCCCTCCCTGCCCCTCGTCCCTGTCCAGGAGGCAGGGAGAGCAGAGCCCCAGCCACCCCTTCCCTCAGTCTCTCAGGTAACAGTCTCAGTCCTGCTGCTCTCCACCTCTGGAGACTTTTTCCGGGCCCCTGGTGTTCCCAGCCCCTTCTTCAAGCCCCTGCTTCGGTAGCACCCAAGGTGAGCAGCAGTGCTCTGCACGGTGCCATCTCTTCAGGGACTGCACCCCCCCCCAGCAGCAAATTGGCACCAGGCAGCCCTTTCCTGAGACCCCCAGCACCCTGGTCTCTATGCGTGCCATGAGCAGAGCTCTCCAGGGCGCTGCCCGCAGGGATGTCCGCCTCTGCTGCCCTCTTCCACATCGGCACTGGGAGGTGGCTGCTGGTGCCCTGCTCTTGGTGCCCTGCCTGCCTTCCGCCGCGGGACACACTGCTCACCCCTCTGCACAGCAGTGCCCGTCTGCTCCCTGGGGCCCCGGGGTCTGCACCAGCCCTGGGCAGGCAGAGGCCAGGGCCAGAATAAATAATCACGATTTCACTGGTGTATCAGCGCGTGGAGCCTGGCGGCACACAGCCATTTCGAGAGCTCGTGTGGCTCGCGGCTTCCCAGATCACAGTTCTCCTTTTCTATATTTACATTTTAATGATCATTTTCTAGAGACAGGTGTAAATGCACTCTGACCTGTGAAGTTGCTTGGCCTTGGGCTGCAAGGACTCGGCAGGGACTGGCGAAAGCCACTTAGCTCCAATGCTTTTCCCTAAGCACCTCTTGCTTGCAGTTCTCAGAATATTGGGGTAAGCAAGCTCTTCATCTGACCCAGCAGAGCCCATCTTTGGAAGGGTCTGGGTCTCTTCCTACGTGCATTCCTTCTGCTCTGTCTTTCTCTTCCAATAGTTCAATTATTCCCTGGCAGTGGGGACGATGGCCGAGTGGCAAAGGGAACCGTTGCTTGCAGAGGAGTCTCTGGCAGCTGATCACCCCATCCCGCAGACCTGCGTGGATGTGACAGTCAGCTTCCAGAAGCCCATGCCTTTTCTCCAGAGGCTGAGCACCCCACTGCTAAAAAGCAGCAGCTGGAAGGAGATCTTCATGGGTGCGTCCTACAGGCTGAACAGTGCCCGAGGTGGAAGGGGGACGCCCAGGCAAGGAGACAGCAGTCCCGTGGAGCCTATCTCCATGGCATGCGGCTCTCACACTGGGACTGCTCGGTGCAGGACAACCCCTGACGGACTGGGAGGACTTACAGCAGCACTCGCCGGCGCGCTGGAGAGGCAGCTTTTGAATGTCTCCAAGGGTGGAGACTCCACCACCTCTCTGTGCCAGGGTTTGACCACCCTCATGTGAAAAAGAGTTTCCTGGTGTTCAGATGGAATTTCGTGTGTGTTAATTTTTGTCCATTGCCTCATCTTGCATTTCTCCTTGCTGAACTTCACGAGGTTCCTCTCTGCCCACTTCTCCAGCCTCCCAAGGTCCCTCTGGATGGCAGCACGACCCTCTGGCATATCAGCCACTCCTCCCCGCTTTGTGTCATCTGCAAACTCGCAGAGGGTGCGCTCTGCCCCATTGTCCAGGTCATTAATGAATAACATCGTCCAGTGTTAAACAGTACTGGCCCCAGTGTTGAGCCCTGGTGACTCCATTAGTGACTGGTGTCCAGATGGACTCTGTGCCACTGATCACAACCCTCTGGGCCCAGCCATTCAGCCAGTTTTCAATCCACCTTGCTGGCCACCCATACTTCATTGGCTTGTCTATGAGGGGGAAACGGTGTCCCAAGGGTGGGAATCCATGGGCACAAACTGAAATCCAGGAAATTCCACTTAAACATAAGAAAAACTTTTTCACTGTGAGGGTGGTCAGGCACTGGTGCAGGTTGCCCAGGGAGGCTGTGGAGTCTCCATCCTCGCAGATGGTCAGCACCCAATTGGACGTGGTCCTGCATGACCAGCTCTGGCTGACCCTGCTCGAGCAGAGTGGTTGGACTGGATGATCTCTGGAGGTCCCTGCCAAACTTAGCCATTCTGTGGGTCTATGAAATAAAAATGTTTCACCAACTGAGGTAAAAGCTGGGTTACTGACAGGTCTAAAAATGTAATTATGAAAGAAAAGCATCATACACAGATTTTAGCTCCTGGCGGACACATGGCTTCTGTTGGGCGTGAATATGGCCAGATCGTGCATTTCAGCATGTTTGTCATCTGCCTATGGAGATCAGTGGACGTTCGCCACCTCCTTCCTCTGCCCACCTCCTGGTGCACAATCTGACTTCTGGAATTGTTTTACCATCTCACAAGAGATTACCTGTGTTTGCAGAGCTATCTGTGCAAGAGCATACCCTAAGCTACAAAGAATGCAAGTCAAGGTTGTGATCTGGCAGGTTGCGTCCTGATAAACAGCTCTGCTGAAGAGAGCTGCGGCAGTGACTGTGGGAACTGCTGGGGATCCAAGTTCTGGGCTAAACAGCATCATACCTATCAGTGCCCAGGGGGTGGACGCTCCAGTGTACAGCACCAGCGAGACTATTGCTGCCCATATTCACAGACTGGAGAGGAGTACGGAAATGATTTGAAGTGTGATGAAACGCAGCGTTCGGGAAGTGAGGGCAGACGTCAAACAGAAATGTAATAGATATTTTCAGCAGGAAGGAGGATGAACTGTGTGAACAACTTATGCAGGACAGTGGTGGATTGCTCGTCACAAGGAGCCCTGGATATCGCAGGGCTGTGTATGCAGGGAGGGATCTCTAGAGGTCTGTGGTCCACCCCAGCTCAAAGCAGGTCTARGTGGAGCAGGTTGCCCAAGGCAGTGTCCAGACAGGTGTTAAAATATCTCAAAGGATGGACCCCGCTATAATGTGTGACCACCCTTATGGTGAAAAAGTTTTTCTTGGGGGGTCTACCAGCAATTTTCCATGTTCCAGTTCATGTCCATGGCTTGTCCTGTCACTGGGCACCTCCAGGAAGTCTGGCTGTCTTCACCACACACTGCCACCAGAGAGCTGCAGGCACCGGTGGGCTCTCCCTTTGCCTTTTCTTCGGGCTGACAAGCCATCTCTCTTGGCTGCTCCTGGTACCTCCTGCACTCCAGCCCTATGGCCTCTGCTGGGCCCAGCTCTTTGTCACAGCCTGGCTAAACTTTGAGCTCAGCCTGGGTCACTTTGTTTTCTGTTCCTGCTCGGGCACTGCTGTCAGGCATGTGAGGAGAAAGCTGCAGAAGCCAGATCTGAGTTGAAACTCACCAGGGACTGCCCAGGGCTACAGCAATCCCCGATGCTGCAGCAGGGTGGGAGGACTATAAGAGGTGCGTCAGCTTCATGTGCGCAGCCCCTCGCGCTAAGCGGGGAGATGTGGTGCCCAGGACCATTCCTGCCGCACTCCTCAGGACTGGGCTGCGATCCTGCCTAGCTTCTCTGAGCACCATCTGCTCAATGCCTCCAGGTCTGGTCAGCAGAGCAGGCGCGTTCCTGCACGTCACCGCTCCCTGCTGCTGCGCCCAATGCGGCAGACCTGGACTGAGAAGCGTTTCTGCCTGATCGAGTCCATCTGAAAGGATGAGCCCCCGAGCGCTCTGGTCAGCCTGCCACTGGCCACGCAAGCAAGAACACATCTCCAAGGACAGGGCGCATGTCTCATCTGGTGAGTCCTGCCCAGGACACAGGAGGGCTCCAAAGGCAGCAGGAGGTGACTTTGGCCAGGACTGGCTCCTGCTGAAGTGGTGGGGTCCAAGCATTGTCTGGAGCAGAGGCTGTACTCCCCTCCTCGGGTAGATGAGGCTGATGCCACGTGGGCAGATCATCGTTGGGCTGGAACGGCATCGCTGCCAGCCTCTGGGCAAGCAGATCTTTGTGCAGCTCCCCGGCTTTGCAAGCTGCTGCCTGCAGGACGTTCCTCGCGGGGTTTAACTATGTCATGGCTCCAGCTGCTCTCCAAACAGAGCAGGACGGGGATTCCAGCTGCACAGACCCCAAGCCTTAGAGCGGCTCCCTGCTGCAGAGCCACTTGGTCCCCGAAAGCAGTGGGGGCCCGCGCAGCTCAGGGGCTTCTCAACGTCCCAAACACAGGCTCTGGCCCCACCACCTGCGGGCTGTGCTGGGCTCCCGCCCACGGACCCTCAGCACCYGACATCCCTCCACGCTGCTCCCCGGCCCTGCCCCTGTGCCACCCCTGGGGTCCCCACCGCGCCCCAGGCTGACAGCAGTGAGGGATTTCCACCCTGCAGCCCAGGGGCAGCAGGATGAGGCCCCCAGCACAGGACGTCATGGAGCCGGCACTGTCATTGGGAGCTGGGGTGTGCTCGGGTTAAAACCACCAGCAATCGTGGCCAGTGCCACCACCTGGCACTGGGCCAGGGTCGCCATGGTGGGGCCACACAACCCCCACGTGCACCACGACACGGGGGGTTTCCTTGAACGTCTTTGTTACAAATTACTGGTGGTAAAGAAAGGGCACACTTATGGTTATTCACTCATGGGCGCACAGATGGGTGGTTTTGAGGTGCTGCCGGGCCAGCTCTCACCAAACCACCCCAGGCCTACGGGGAGTGTCTCATCACGGGTGATCTGGGACCAGGGTCGGCACCTTCCCAGCTGCCCTGATGCGGCAGGACTGGTGTCCTCTTGGCTGCCCCAGCACTGGCTGAGACTCCTTCGCCCTCCTCTCCCCGGGGCTGCAGCCTCTCCTGGGGCTGGCAGCCCAGCCTGGGGTGGCTGGCAACCGCGCTCACTGCACGCCAGGACCCCCTGCCACAGCTGGGGGCTGGGGGGCTCGGGGGCTGTCACGGCGGAGCTACTGCTGAGGGGCTCAGCGCCGGCGGCCGCAGCCCCACGTGTGGCCCAGATGTGGCCTCACCAGCACTTCCCCCCAGGAGCGGGGCCAGCGCAGAGCAGCCGTTGCTGCTGTGGTGTGGTGCCGCCGTGGAGCCCCTGACGCGGTGCCGCCTGTTCGGGCACTGCTGGGCAGCACAGGGCATGGCATGTCCTGGCATCGGCCAGCCTGGAGCTGTCATGGGCAAGAGATGGGCTCACATGAAAGCAGCACGCTTGCTGCTGGTGCAGCAAGTGTTTGGGTTTTGTGTTGCAGAGACTGGAAACTTTTATACAACGTAAAAAAAAAAGAGCATAAACTTAAGATATGTTTGATGTCATGCTCTAGTTCTGGCCACGATTAAGTAAACTTTGGTGCATTTTCTGAATTCTCAGTGACCCAGTATTGGTTTAACTTATCTTTTACGATGCCGACACAAAACCCGTACTGGTGTCTGTCTCCTGCTCGTCCTGCACACTGACGGCTGCTCCTGCTGGCCGCTGCACCCCATGCCGGCACAGCCCATGGCTGCTTCATGCTGTAGCGCTGCTCCGACTCGGCCAGGGTCGGGAGAAGCTGCTGGGACAACTTAGTGTGAGAATAGATGGATCTGACAAATAAAGAGGGAACTTGGGCCATTTGTCTCATTTTGTTTATCATCCCTTTCAAATACTCATAAACTCGTCACCAGATACCTTTCTTGGCATGGTGCATCATCTGCCCTTGCCTTCACCAGGGGAAGGGAAGGGAAGGGAAGAAGGGAAGGGAAGGGAAGGGAAGGGAAGGGAAGGGAAGGGAAGGGAAGGGAAGGGAAGGGAAGGGAAGGGAAGGGAAGGGTCGGCACGGGACCGCTGCAGTGCAATTCCTCTTTGGCAGGTAGTTACCACGGATCTCCCATCTGCCATGTTTAAGGGACTAAGCTGTTGCAGATGCTGAAAATTGAAGCCCACTGAAGCCTTCTCACGTAACAGCAGCCCCTCTGATATTTTTCTATGGCCTTTCTTGCCATATGTCCTGCTGCCAGCTTACAGCCCAGACTAACATTTGGTGCTTTCTTCCTTCTCCTGCAGCTGGACTTGTGCCCTGTTCCTCAGACCCTTCCTCGGGGCATTGCCTCTGCTCCCTGGCAGAACCCTGCCCCATCCATGCTGTGCCCCAGCCCAGCTGCTGCCCCCGGTGCCAGCCAAGCCTTCCTTAGCTYGTCTCCCAGACTGCACCTCTGACTACAGCTCTCCATCCAAGGCCGGCCTGTGCTGTGAGCTGCTCCACAGACTTTTCCTCTTCTGCCATATCAGATGTAAATCCCTGGGTACGTCTTCATGTTTTTCCCTTGATTTCACCATCCACTGGTAGCCAGGGTGATGCTTTGCTCAGGACGGCAGCTCTGGTTGCCTCCTGGTCTGCATCCCCTCAACACCCCTGTCGCCTCCTGTGCCCCCTCCCTCACCTGCTGCTGCCCAGCTCCCTGTGCTTTGCATCCGGCAGCCCCTGGTCCCATGCCTGCAGGTGGGAGGCTCAGGGCGCCTGGCAGTGGCCGGAGTGCGGAGCTGGGGAGGGACGGGGAAGATGAGGAGATGTGGCCTGGAGACCTCCATAGTGGAGTACGGGGCCAGCCATGCAGGGGCTGCTGCAGTAAGGCTCACGGTGGCCCAGCTGCGTGCCCTGCCTCCGCAGACCCGGCGGGTGGCTCCCCGGGAAGATGTCATTTTCCCATCTGTGTGTCTGGTTCCCCCTCCCTTCTCTCTCTCTGGTCTTTCTCCTTGGCTGGCTGCAAGGTCTCCCATGTGGGGAAGGGAGGATGGTCTCCTCATGGAGGCTGCTGTGGGCATGGGAAGGGGCAGCTGCCTCCTGACTGCCTCACATCTCTTAACAGCTCCTGGAGCAGAGACTTAGTACAGTCCAGGAAGATGCTCTCCTTCCTGCAGCTGCACTCTCCTGCCTGGAGCCTTCCCTCCCATGTGGCATCAAGAGCTTCTGGAGAGATGGCAGGACCATGTGCTGGCTGCCGCAGTCCCCTGGAGCCCGATGACACGCAATGGCTGCTTGGAACGGCGCCGTCTTGCCCTGGTCGAGCTCCTGCAATCCAGTTTTGCTGCCTGTGTGACATGGCTCTGATCTCCTGCCCATGCCTGGGAGCAGGTGAGAGCCGCAGGGCACCGGCAGGCACCGAACAGCCCCTGCTCCACGCACACACGTGTCATCGCTCTTGTGTCTGGCCTCAGCTCCTCGACCCAGACCAGCAGCCCCTTGCCTGGCTCACTGAAGGGCAGACAGTGGGCAGGGGGATGTGACTGGGGAAGCAGGTAGGGCAGGGGCTGCACAAGGAGCCCAGTGCCCTGAAGGGAGGGCAAGGAGAGCCCAGCCTGCTGCGGGCCGCAGGGATGACGTCCCCAAACATAGAGTCCTGGCAGGCTCCTGTGATCACATTTTCTTCCAAATGCCACAATTTGGACTGTGGTGTTTCCTTGAAAAGCTCCTTTACCGCACAGGACTCTGGGAAAGGTAAAAATTGGGAGAGCAGATTACATTCTCCTTTCTGCTTCTCCCTAAAGCTTTCAGAAGCCCTGAGGAAGAGGGCTCTGAGTAGAGATGGTCTCCTTTCTCCCTCCAGTTAAGTACTCCATCAGCCCAGACCTTCTCCTCAATGACAAGGAACCCAATGAGCAGTACAGAGTCACCTGAGAAAAATTTTCAAGTGCTGTCAGGTACAGACCCCAGCCTGGAGCAGAAACCCCTGGCTGCTGCTGGCAGTGGACAGGGCAGAAATACAAACCCTGTCCAAAACCCAGCTGACACTTGCTCCCTCCCTGTGCTCAGGGACAGATTCCCCTGGTGTGCATCTGGAGCAGGCAGGCGATGCCATTTGCAGGCTGCCCCATGCATACGCTGATGCTCAGACATTAAAAAGCTGCTGCAGAGTGCGGAGTCTGTGCAGGGGTGACTGCAACGGCTGCTCTGCACTGCAGAAATGCCTGGGTCAGACTGCCTGGTGTGGCCAGTCCTGGCAGGCAGGAGGTCTGGCAACCAAGGGCAAAGCTGGCCGTCACGTGCCCAGGGGGACTTTCACAGGCTCCCCAGGTTGGCCTGTTTTGGCACGTGGGATGCCTGGCAAGGCCACCCTTAGATGGCAAATCCAGCTGTGCTGTGGCAGTGGCCAGCTGTGAGCAGTGCTATCAGTGAGGTTCAGTCTTGCTGCCAGCAGGGAGAGGTCCCCAAAGCAGTTGTGTGGCRTACACATGGGGTGCCTGGCAGACCATCTGCTTGGCTTTGGCAAAGTCCCTCGGCAAAGGCTGCCAAGGAGCCACAGGTACTGTGGAGAAGAGGGCAGGTCCTTTGTTGGGAAGTGACCAAGTAAAGAACAGGAGCAGGGGAGAAGGGTCATTTTTCCCTGTGGAAGAAGGTCGCCAGGGGAGTCCCACAGAGACCCTTGCGGGGGCTGCTGCTGCTCAGCCTGTGCATGAATGATCTGGCATGGTGGCAGAGTGAGGCGAGAAAGTCTGTTCACAGCACTGTTAAGTAATGCAGCTAATTAGGCTCTGAGGAGCTGCAGCAGGACATCGCAGTACTGTGTGACACAGGGGCAGGATCAACTCAGTGTAAATAAATGGAAAGGGACACCCATTTCACGTTTTGCACGTGAAACGATGAGTTCTGAGCTGACCACTGCCACTCGGGAGTTAGATCTCCAGGGGATGATAGCTATTTCTATGCAAATAGCAGTTCAGTGCTCAGGGGTGGTCAAAAAGCAAATCAAGTGCTACGAAAAGGAGCAAAGGCAATAGTGGAGGACAAACCAGAACATCCTTACGGTCCCCTTCTTAAACTGGAAAAGGTCCAGAGAGTGGCAGCAAGGGTGGTCAAAGGGCTGGAGCAAGCGAGCAGGCTGTGCATCCTTGGTGGGAAAAGATGCTCCGCCATTCCTGTACTGGATCCTGGTCTGGCCAAGAGCAGTTGCCGACTGGGGCAGCAGTTGTTCTTTCAGTCTGTCTCAGAATACGGCTTTAACAAAAACTGCTTTGTGCAATGCAAGTCATTTAGGTCTGTTGATTTCAAAGAATTTTTATGTTCTAGCAAATGCTTAACATCTTTCTAAATTTCTTATCCTTCCTTGCTTGCCAAGAACCAACAGCTTCACAGTCGAAGAAACTGAAAAAAATCTCACAAGTTTCTTCTGTCTGAAAAATTTCCTCCTGATTAAGTTTAATGTGGGCTTTCCTCAGCTGTGGGAAATGAACCTTTCTGCAGTATCAGTTACACCTGTCACAGGCCACGACTGTCCTCTGCTCACTGGTGTGGAATGCCACGGAGCGCAGGTGCTGGCCACACAGCTGCCCAGCAGTCAGGTAGTCTTGCTCAAAGATTTATCTGCAGCACCTTTTGTGCTAAAATTTATGGATTWAAATGTTCCAGGCACTCCAGTGATGATTTACTCTGGGCTACCTAGTGGCTCCAGCATCCATCTCCCAAACTGAGTCCCCCCATTATGAGACAGCTTTTCTCCTACATGTTGCAAGCCAATGTTTGCAGCAAACACCCAGTTCTCTTCCTTGGTGAACACGGTCCCAAGACACCTCTGACAGAAGTGTGGTGCCGAGCTGTCGGCTGTAAAAGAAACGCTGATGTCTTTAATAGCAATTACATAATTATCCTCACACACAGGCACATATTTTAATCCATGTTATTGCTCCTAATCAGATTATAAACAGAAAGTCTTGGCAGGCGTGTCTGTGTGCGTAAGCAGGTGAGTGTGAAGCCATACACTGGGAGACTAATGCAAGAATCCTTGCTGTAACCTGGCAGCTCAACATCTGGCAGCGACAGAGGAAAACACCCTTGGGGTATTTGTCATCTTTACAGGTTCCAGGCTTGCATGGAGCAGCTCCAGGTGCCAGAAATGCCTCTTCCAGAGGGCTGCTCGTTTTCCTCTCCAGGCTAGCTGTCACGCGGCAGAACGGCTGTCAGTCCTGCTGTTTGGTGTTACTTTTCTCCTGGTTGCTTTTCACTTCTGCTGCCCCAGCTCCTGCAGTCGGAGCCTCCCCAGACCGCAGTGGTTCCCACCAAAGCCGAGCTACATCTCCCGTGCTGTCCCCACCTGCAGCACAGCCAGTGTCACAGACACTGCCCATGGCCTGACATCGTGCTGGGCAGCTTTGAGCCCCACTGCCAAGACACAGCTATGAGGATCTCAGCGGTGTTGGACCTCATTCCTAGTGTGCCCCCAGTGTGGAATCAGCTCTGACACATTACGTTGCAGTCAGGGACCTGCAAAGCTATCAGCACAGGTCCTCTTGTCCCTGCTTGTTGCTCTGCCCAGCGCTACACATCTCATGCCACTTTTGCCTGAGAATAAAACCTTTTAGAGCCTCATTTATTGGTTGTTGTGTTACTGGAGATGTTTCTCTATCAGGATAGAAGTGTATAGACCAGGATTCTCACACAAAGAGTGTAGCTTATCAGTTTTATGGACCATTCATCATATGGATAACCAAGTGTTCTTCCAGGGGGTGCTGAAGAGGGTTCCTAATTGCTTCCATATATAACAAACTATCTTCATAAGTGATCTGGGTGATGGGATCAAGTGTACCCTGATGAAGTTTGCTGATGATACAAAACTGAGTGGGGAAGTGGACGCTTCGGAAGGGAGAGCCACCCTGCAGGAAGACCTGGACAGGCTGGAAGAGTGGGCTAACAAGAACCCTATGAAGTTCAACAAGGAAAAGTGTAAGATCTTGCACCTGGGAAAACATAATCCAGGAGTGCAGCACAGGCTGGGATCTACTTGGCTGGGAAGCAGCTCTGTGGAAAGGGACCCAGGGGTCCTGGTGGAGAACAAGCTCAATATGAGTGAACAGCACGCTGCTGCAGCAAAGCAAGCCAACAGGATGCTGGGTTGCATCAACAAGGGCATCACCAGCAGAGATAAAGAAGTCATTATCCCACTCTACTCAGCGCTTGTCAGGCCACACCTGGAACACTGTGTTCAGTTTTGGTCCCTGCTATGCAAAAAAAGATGTGGGCAGGCTGGAGAGGGTCCAGAGAAGGGCCACAAAGATAATCAAAGGACTGGGAAGCCTGCCATAGGAGGAAAGGCTGAGAACTGGGTTTGTTCAGACTTGAGAAAAGAAGGCTTAGGGGAGACCTTATCCCCATGTTCCAGTATTTAAAGGGTGGCTACGAAGAAGATGGAGACTCCCTTTTTACAAGGAGTCACATGGAAAAGACAAGGGGTAATGGGTACAAGTTACTCCTGGGGAGATTCCGATTGGACACAAGAGGAAAATTTTTCACCGTGAGAACAATCAGCCATTGGAATAATCTCCCCAGGGAAGTGGTGGATTCCCAACATTGGACACTTCTAAGATTCGGCTGGACAGGGTGCTGGGCCATCTTGTCTAGACCATGCTTTTGCCAAGAAAGGTTGGACCAGATGATCCCCAAGGTCCCTTCCAACCTGGTATTTTATGATTCTATGAAAAAGAGGAGTCAGAGCCATTGCAGAGGTCTCTGACAAACTCCTCCACTGGGAGGAGCATTCTCCACTGGGAAAGATGCGTTTTGCTCATAAACAATATCACAGAAAATTCAACCAAGAACAATGGCATCTGCCTAGGCTTTCACGAAGATAGCGTATGTGTGGGACGAGAACTAAGATTCTTTTCTTGAACTCTATTCCTTCATCACTGATGTTTTGCAGCTGTCTTTGAAAAGGCGAAATGATCCAGAAAAAGTTTAAAATAGGGGCCCTGGTGATTTGTATTATTTTGGGGAAATATTTATCCTAAAGTCAAGTGGGCAGATTTGTTTGGCCAATCACTGCCAAATTGCTTACTGTAATGAGTGGGGTGAAGGCAGTGTACAGCAGCTGATGACACATCTTTGTGCACTGCAGCTTGCACAATTGCTTGAGGTTTTGTGCAGCTGATTAGTGCAACAGSAGCTCACAAGCATAAGTGGACCCTCACGGCACAGCTGGTTATGGCTTATTATGGCAATTCTGAACTTGTGACCTACCCAGAGATACCAGATCTCATCCTGCTGCGTAGGCCGGCGGGTTTCTTGGCGAGGCTTTCTTCTCTGTTTCTTTCCTGTTCTCCAGATCACAGCATGTCTGATCTCCCCAGGTTTTTGGCTCAGCATATCTTACGATAGCTGGTCACGCCTTTTGCACTGGATTTCACCTGGAAGCTACTTCCCACACACACCAGACTGCAAAGTCCCCTGTCATACAGTGTGCACAGCTTATCCAGCTCTCAAACCTGGGAAACAGAGAGCGCGTACCTCACTTGGTGAGATGCTAACCACCACCCGAGCGGCACAGTTTGCTTGTCTGAGAGCAAACCACTACATTGTGTAAATGTGTAAATCTGTGAAAGGTAAAGCTGAATCAAAGCCTACCTGCTGAAGCACCTGGCTCACTCCAGTCTTCCCTTGCCGCAGCCCTACCTGCTCTTGCTGCCTGCGGCACTGCCCATGTCCAAGACTGCGTGCCTGTAGTGCCAGACTGCAGTGCTGCTGTCATCCCCTTTAATAGAATAGAATCATAGGATAATTTGGGTTGGAAGGGACCTTTAACGGTCATCTAGTCCAACCCCCTGCCATGGGCAGGGACAATCTTCAACTCRATCAGGTTGCTCAGAGCCCCATCCAACCTGAYCTTGAATGTTTCCAGGAATGGGGCACCTACCACCTCTCTGGGCAACCYGTGCCAGTGTTTCACCACCCTCAGTGTAAAAAATTTCTTCCTTATATCTAGTCTAAATCTGCCCTCTTTTAGTTTAAAACCATTACCCCTTGTCCTATCGCAACAGGCCCTGCTAAGAAGTTTGTCCCCGTCTTTCCTATAAGCCCCCTTTAAGTACTGATAGGCTGCAATAAGGTGTCCCCAAAGCCTTCTCTTCTCCAGGCTGAACAACCCCAACTCTCTCAGCCTTTCTTCATAGGAGAGGCGTTCCACCCCCCGATCATTTTTGTGGCCTTCCTCTGGACCCGCATCAACAGGTCTATGTCTTTCCTGCGCTGAGGACTCCAGAGCTGGACGCAGTACTGCAGGTGGGGTCTCACCAGAGCAGAGTAGAGGGGCAGAATCACCTCCCTCGACCTGCTGGCCACGGTTCTTTTGATGCAGCCCAGGATACGCTTGGCCTTCTGGGCTGCGAGCGCACCTTGCTGGCTCATGTCCAGCTTTTCRTCCACCAGTACCCCCAAGTCCTTCTCGGCAGGGCTGCTCTCAATCCCTTCATCCCCCAGCCTGTATTGATACTGGGGATTGCCCCGACCCAGGTGCCAGACCCTGCACTTGGCCTTGTTGAACCTCATGAGGTTCACACAGGCCCACTTCTCGAGCTTGTCCAGGTCCCTCTGGATGGCATCCCATCCCTCAGGCATGTCGATGGCACCACTCAGCTTGGTGTCATTGGCAAACTTGCTGAGGGTGCACTCGATCCCACCGTCTATGTCATTGATGAAGATATTAAACAGTACCAGTCCCAATACGGACCCCTGTGGGACACCACTCATCACCGATCTCCATCTGGACATTGAGCTGTTGACCACTACSCTCTGGGTGCGACCATCTAACCAATTCTTCATCCACTGGACAGTCCACCCGTCCAATCCATATCTCTCCAGTTTAGAGAGAAGGATGTTGTGGGGGACCGTGTCAAAGGCCTTACAGAGGTGCAGATAGACAACATCTCTGTAGCCCTTCCCATGTCCACTGATGTAGTCACTCCATTGTAGAAGGCCMCTAGGTTGGTCAGGCAGGACTTGGCCTTGGTGAAGCCATGCTGGCTGTCTCGAATCACCTCCCTGTCCTCCATTTGCCTTAGCATAGCTTCCCGGAGRATCTGTTCCATGATCCTCCCAGGCACAGAGGTGAGACTGACTGGCCTGTAGTTCCCCATGTCTTCCTTTTTTCCTTTTTTAAAGCTGGGGGTTATGTTTCCCCTTTTCCAGTCAGTGGGAACTTCACCAGACTGCCACGACWTCTCAAATACGATGGATAGTGGCTTAGCGACTTCATCCGCCAGTTCCTTCAGGACCCGCGGATGGATCTCATCGGGTCCCATGGACTTGTGCACCTTCTGGCTCCTTAGATGGTCTTGAACCTGATCTTCTCCTACAGTGGGCGGCTCTTCATTCTCCCAGTCCCCACCTTTGCCTTTGCCTTCTGCGGCTTGGGCAGCGAGGCTCAAGCACTTGCCGGTGAAGACCGAGGCAAAAAAGTCATTGAGTACCTCCGCCTTCTCCGTATCCCGGGTAACCAGGTCTCCTGTTTTGTTCCGGACAGGGCCCACATTTTCCCTTGTCTTCCTTTTATCCCTGACGTACCTATAGAATCTTTTCTTGTTGCCCTTGATGTCCCTGGCCAGATTTAATTCTATCAGGGCTTTAGCTTTCCTAACCTGATCCCTGGCTGCTCGGACAATTTCTCTATATTCCTCCCAGGCTACCTGTCCTTGCTTCCACCCTCTGTTGGCTTCCTTTTTGTGTTTGAGTGTGTCCAGGAGCTCCTTGTTCATCCACGCAGGCCTCCTGGCATTTTTGCCCGATTTCTTCTTTGTTGGGATGCATCGCTCCTGAGCTTGGAGGAGGTGATCCTTGAATATTAACCAGCTTTCTTGGGCCCCTCTTCCCTCCAGGGCTTTGTCCCATGGCACTCTACCAAGCAGATTCCTTTGTATCAGCTGAAGGGTCTGGACCTTCCTTGGGTGGAGTTTTAACTGCCTGTACGTGCACCTTCACTGCATGTCTGCAGACAAGCACCACTGACTGCAGTATTTTACTGCACCAATGTCTATCATGTCATGCTCTAAACTCTCTTCTCCCTTTGCATTTATATTGTCTAAAAAAAAGTGGGGCATGCCCTTTCCACTAAAGCACTTGTTCCTGTACTAGATGCTTTTTATAGCCACCTTCTTCTCTCACTCACCCACACCCCATGAAGGGCCTCTTTTTATATTGTTGAAGGCCTGTATATAATGTGCACACACAGACACGGACACATACATTTACAGGCTTCTCTGTGTTTTTATAGACAGCTCTGCATTTTCTGAAAGACAGCCATCATCTTTATCATCCAGTCTGCTCTCCAACCTGCCAGCTGGTTGCTGAAGCATAAGCACAGAATCCCAGAATGGCTGCGGTAGGCAGGGACCTCTGGAGATCATCCAGTCCAACCCCCCTGCTCAAGCAGGKTCAGCCAGAGGTGGTTGCCCAGGACCATGTCCAGTCAGGTTTTGAAAATCTCCACGGAGGGAGACTCCACAACCTCTCTGGGCAACCTGTGCTAGTGCTTGACCATCCTCACAGTAAAAATGTGTTTTAAATGGAACTTCTTACATATTTTTTTTTTTTTTTTTGGTGCCCATTGCCTCTTGTGCTTTCACTGGTTGCTACTGAGAAGAGTCTGGCTCTGTCTACTTTCCACCTTCCCTTCAGGTATTTATTCAAATAAATGTGAACACCTTGAGCCTTCTCTTCTCCAGGCTGAACAGTCCCAGCCCTCTCAGCCTCTCCTCATAGGAGAGATGCTCCAGTYCCTTCATCATCTTGGTGGCCCTTCACTGGACTCGCTCCACTATGTCCATCTCTCTCCTGTACTGGGGAGCCCAGCACTGGACCCCCAGCACTCCAGCTGTGGCCTCACCAGTGCTGAGTAGAGGGGAAGGATCACTTCCCTCAACCTGCTGGCAACACTCCTCCTGATGCAGCCCAGGACACCATTCGCCACCTTTGCAGCAAGGGCACGTTGCTGTCTCATCTTCAACTTGGGTGTCCACCAGAACCCCCAGGTTCTTTTCTGCCAAGCTGCTTTCTGACTGGGTGGCCCCCAGCATATATTCTTGCACGGGGTTTTTCCTTCCCAGGTGCAGGACTTTGCACTTCCCCTTGTTGAACTTTATGAGGTTCCTGTCAGCCCATTTCTCCAGCCTGTCGAGGTCCCTCTGGATGGCAGCACAACCCTCTGGCATATCAGCCATACCTTCCAGTTTTGTATGGTCTGCAAAAAATCACAGAGATTCTGGCAGTGGAGTTTCTTCAGTCTCTGCCACAATGCCAGCATCCTTCACTGGACAAACTATGGGCTCCCAGAAAAGTGAGACGTGGAGTTTTTGCAGCTCTGGTCTTGGTCATTCCTGCGGAGAGCTCAAAGCTGGAACCTCAAAGGCATCACTGTAGAGGGGCACAAGTTAACGCCTGCAGTGTCCCCAGAGGCTCTGTGAGCCTGTGCAGGTGTGCACACACAGGCTTACGTGTGTCTGTGCGTGTACATGTGCACACACACACTCCCTTTTACTGCCAGCAGAGTGATACAGGTAAAGCCCTGGCCATACCTACATCACTGCATTTCCAGATCTGTCAACAAGCTGTTTTACTTGCCCCCTGCCTCAGCCTACCACCCCAAGCGCCCCTCACCCTCTCATGGCCCATGGCGTGCCAGTCCACTCACACTTTCTTTTGAGTCGGTTTGCTGGTTTATGCTTGCCAAGAGCCCCTGAGGCTCCCTGCATTCCACAGGCACTAGGACAGTTTTTGTGTGAAACGCTGAGAGGCTTTTGGGGGCATGCTGGCAAGGTAAAACGTCTCTCCTATCCCTGTCTTTATTGGCCCTATAGAATCRGGGATTGTTGGCTGGAAGGAACTGAGCAGAAGGGGCAAACTCTGGCTTTTTATGGGTGGTGCACAGTGTGTATATGAAATGGTCTGATGGGTAAATTTTCTGGACAGCAATGCTCTGCATAAAGGTACAGATGACTGCTGTACAGACACATCTGAAACAACAGCAGGTCCAGGTAGGCTTGCTCTCCATGCCAGGCAGCCATATGTGGCTCAGTTCATACCTCACCAGCAGCTGCTATTGCAGAGGCTTGGAGAAATGATGGGTGAAGCAAGCCTACCATCATAGTTTGCATGGAGGTTGACCCAGCGCATGCACCTGTAGGCTACCACTCAAACCGCTCAGGGGACAGTTTCACGGGATGGTCCAGCTGACACCAGGACTGCTGGGGCCTGAGGGGTTCACCTTTCTCAATAGGGGAAAAGTATTTTTGCTCACAACTTGGAAGAGCTTCAAACTAAGTTCAAAGGGGGGAAAGGGATAAAAACAGGCTTACTAGTGATAAGCTATGGGGTGGCATGGCAATGTTTGAGGGACAGTGTGCAAGTGAGGGCTTTCACTCTGCTCCATTGTGGCTGGAAAGCTGCCTGTCGGAAAAGGACCTGGGGGTGCTGGTTGACAGCTGKCTGAATATGAGCCGGCAGTGTGCCCAGGTGGCCAAGAAGGCCAACGGCATCCTGGCTTGTATCAGAAATAATATGGCCAGCAGGAGTAGGGAGGTGATTGTGCCCCTGTACTCGGCGCTGGTGAGGCCCCACCTTGAATCCTGTGTTCAGTTTTGGGTCCCTCACTACAAGAAGGACATTGAGGTGCTGGAGCGTGTCCAGAGGAGGGCAACGAAGCTGGTGAAGGGTCTGGAGAGCAAGTCTTAKGAGGAGCGGCTGAGGGAACTGGGACTGTTTAGTCTGAAGAAGAGGAGGCTCAGGGGAGACCTTATTGCCCTCTACAACTACTGAAAGGAGGTTGCAGCGAGGTGGGTGTTGGTCTCTTCTGCCAAGCAACTAKCRATAGGACGAGAGGAAATGGCCTCAAGTTGCGCCAGGGGAGGTTTAGATTGGACATTAGGAAAAATTTCTTTACTGAAAGAGTGGTTAAGCATTGGAACAGGCTGCCCAGGGAAGTGGTTGAGTCACCATCCCTGGAAGTATTTAAAAGAAGTGTAGATGAGGCGCTTAGGGACATGGTTTAGTGGGCATGGTGGTGTTGGGTTGACGGTTGGACTTGATGATCTTAGAGGTCTTTTCCAACCTTAATGATTCTATGATGCKCTGAGTACATTACTGTGTTGCTGCAGCTGGGTGGGGGACCATCATGGGCCTCTGGTGGTACAGGCACCTGGGGCCATGGCACAACCCATCCCCGCACACCTTCCCTGCCTGGGGGAAAGGCAGGACCAACAGCCTGCACCCTGCAGCGCTCGTGCACCATCACCATCTTCTGGGAGACACCCTGGGCCTGATGGCACTCCTGTTGCACAGCACAGCGAGGTGCTGAGCCAGCACACACAGCAGGGCACGGCGGGGCGCTCCTGGTTGCACACACCATGCTGTCGCACACTGCCAACGGTGAGCCCTGAGCACCGCCAGCAGCACTGCTCCCCTGGCCTGAGCCCAAGCCTGCTGCAGGCTGCCCCCATGCAGTCTCACGGCTGCTCTCCCAGCTCCACCATCATGCAGCAGCACACAGCATGAACTGTGCCTTCAGGGGCTGCGAAGACAGGGCCCAGGATGCTACAAACCAGTTGGGCTTCTTCTTTCAGGGTCAATTCTTTATGGAGGCCGTATTCTGGATGGAAATGCAGCAGCTGCGCAGAACCTGGGTCAGCAGTGCCTGGACACTGCAGCCCAGCTCCTCTCTGAATCCCGGAGCCTCCTTATCCCTCTCTGCGGCTGCCTCAACACAGGCAAGAACAAGCACTTACCTAAGGAAGCTGGGCAGCACGCGTATTCGGCGAAAGGGAAGGCTGGGAAAACATATGCTCCCCTAGCACCAATGGCCCTTCATGGCAGAGTGACAGTGAGCCATCCTCTGCAGGCTGGAGGGAAGACACAGGGCCACAGGCCTGCACCTGCCTGCCTCCAGGTCTGCCTGAGGATGAGGTGACTTCAGAGATCCAGCCGTACATCCAGCAGCTCCACAGCCCAGCAGAGCCACCCTCCTCCAGAGCAGTCCAGGGCTTGCAGGAAGAGCTGCTGGCAGCCCAGAGCTGCGCCGTGCTCTCCCATCTCCTCTGTTCCCAGCATGCCTGGCAGCCCCACCAGTCCCTGGTCTGCCAGCAAGCAGCCCTGAGGCTTCTAGCAGAATGGGGCCTTGTGCTGCTGTCGGGGCTGCAGCAGGACCTACAGACACAAGGACAGGAGGCAGAAGCCATCTCCCACATGGACGATCTTGGCCCAAGCCCTGACCCTTGCATGAGCTCCTGCTGGAGGAGTGTGGAAGTTTCCTGGCTCCACTGCACCAAGTGGAAAAGGTCCTCAGCCGTCTGCAGGATGGCCTGAAGGGAGGAGGGGCCTGCCAGTCACCCTGCTGCTCTGCTGTCCTGCAAGCACTACAGCAAGGAGCAAGGATGCCTGCCATGGCTGTGGCTGCACTGAGCAGGTGCAGCATAGGGCCACAGGTCCTGGGGAAGCGGCTGGAAACACTACAGCCGCTGCCAGCTGGTATGCGCCTACCTGGGTGCAATGGCAGGGCAGCCTGTGCTGCCTTCCCACCTCTCTGCCTTCCAGCACCCACGCCGCCTCCCGCTGGCACTACTCCAGGGGGCAGCCCTGGCAGATCACAAGAGCTGGGCCAGTACCAGCTGGGCCAGCAGGTAGTGCTACCCTCCCCACCACAGACATACCTCCCGCTGCAGCATTGCTCAGGCCCTGTCTCATCTCCCTGCAGTCCACTTCCAGGTGCTGCCCAGCCGGTTGCTGCCTGCTGCACCATCTCTCACTCTGCCCCACCCTGTCTGCTTCCCTCTGGCTGGATCAGAGCACTGCAGAACAAAAAGCCGTGTCTGCTCACAGCACTGCTCCCTCTCAGGCATGATATTGGGGCTACATCTTTGTGAGCCTACATGCCTGGCTAGCCATCAGGCTGTGCTACCTGTGGTACTGCCCTGCAAGATCTCCCCAACGCCGTGTGCTCAGCACCTCGTGCACATTGCCAGCCCACTACCATGCCCAAAACAAAGAAGCTGAAGTCCACAGACTATGGGACTCCAGGCAGAGGCACTCCACCAGACGAGGGCGTGTGTGTGCAGGAAGAGAGCTGGTCTCTGAGGTCAGTGAATCTTAAGAAAAGCCTGTACCCTCCCTACTTCTGCCTGGAATCAAACAGGACGGGCTGCAGCCACCAACTGCTCCCCCAGAAGAGACAAGCTCCAGGAAGGAAGGGCTCAGGGAACAGCAGGGGTGGAGAAGAAGGCCCCAGGTAAAGAAATAAATCGATATATTAGTGTGTACAAAACATGCCGCTTCCTCTGTACAGTGCCCCAGCCGGGCGCAGGCTCCCCGCAGGGAGTTCACACATATATAAATAAGGCCCAGACAGCTGCAAACAGTATTTACAGCCCGCGGGGGGCTAGCGCCTGCTCTGGGGCCAGCCCCACCAAGACCAGCTGCTACACCCAGCCCGCGGGATCCTCCATCCCAGCCTGGACTGGCCAGGTTCATTTCAGGTCCACATCAAAGTCCAGCACCAGCAGCTTGGTCTCCTCCGTGCCGTTGCGGCTGCCCACCGCACACACGAGCTTGGTGTTGGAGGCGCGGATGCGCCACACCACRCCCCCGCTGCCCCCGCTCTCCAGTGCAACCAGGTTGCGCACAAACTCGCCCGTCTTGAGGTCCCAGAGCTTGACAGTACCATCATCTGAGCTGGTCACCACAAACTTGGAGCTGAACTGTAGGCAGGTGACGGCACTCTGGTGCTTGCTGGGCCCTGGAAGCAGAGAGTATCTGTTAGTCCTCCTGTGCTCCCACCTCCAACCCCAGGCTCTTCAGGAGTACCCACTGCTGGGCAACATCTGCTCTGTCCCTGCCATGTCTGGCAGCTAGGAGCAACATGACCCTCTTCAACACCCCTAGTGAGGGAGCTGTTCCATCCTCCTGCACTCACCCTGCAGTGTTTGCAGGCACTGGCCTGTCTTGATGTCCCAGATCTTGACTGTGGAGTCAGCATTGCCAGATACAAGGATGTTGTCACGTAACTCCATGCCACTTGTGAGCGACTGGTGCCCCATGAGGGTGTGTAGGCAGTTTCCACTCTCTACGTCCCACACTCGAATCGACGTGTCCAGAGAGCCACTCACRATGTGTGTCCCATCAAACTGCCCAGAGAGACACAGATCAGCACGGCCTGCCCAGAAAGGGGAGGAGTGTTCTTTGCAGCCTGGTATCAGAGACTTGGGGCATGGCAGATTAAGTGATGTGCTCACGAACCCTTTGGCTAATCAGGGTGCACATATGTTTGGCAGTGTCTTCCCTCCAGGAAACAGACACAGTGTGTGTGTTCCCGCAGTGCATGCATGTGTGGGGGTCAGGGTGGAGGGGAGAGAGTGTCTCACCTGCAGGGAACAGACATGGCCTGTGTGTCCCTGCAGCACACGCATGGGGTTTGGGAGACAGCTTCCTACTTGCCGAAACAGGCACGGCTTGTGTCCCTGCAGCACATGAGCGGGAGGGAAGGGGGAGACGGGTATTACCTGCAAGGAGTAGACGCGGTTCGTGTGTCCCTGCAGTGTGTGAGTGCAGCTCTCGCTCTCAGGGTCCCACACTTTCACTGTGTAGTCGTATGCACCGCTCACCACCTTGTGCCCGTCGTAYTGCACGCAGCGCACGGCAGCCACGTGCCCCATCAGCACATGCAGACATTGCCCAGTCTCGATGTCCCAGAGGCGCAGAGTGGCATCCCGTGAGCCACTCACAACCCTGTGGGCAAGGGTGCGCTTGGAGCCTGATTGTGTTGACTCTGGACCTTGCCCAACTGAGATAACCCCGGACACACGAGCTTCCACGAGGAGTAGCCCCAGCTTATCCTCCCCAGGGATACCTCTTCTCACACAGCATCTTTCAGCTACAGATCAGCCCAAGCCCTGACCACCTCTGCACTTTCACCTGCCCTATATCCCACACCACAGACTGGCCCAGGCCCCTAATGCTTCTACACCTCCGCCTGCCCCATTCCAGAGACCAGACCAGGCCCCGAACACCATCACACCCATACCTGTTCCCATGCAAGTGCATGCAGCGCACTGTGGACGTGTGCCCATACAGCGTGTGCACGCATTCGCCTGTGTCTGCATTCCACACTTTGAGTGTCCGGTCCGTGGAGCCGCTGATGACAATGCTGTCCCTCATCTGGGAAGACCACACTCCCCCTGTGTGGCCAACCAGTGTCTGCACACACTGCAAAGAACAAGATGTGAGACACTGGTTTGGGAAAGGCTGAACAACACAGCAAAAAGGAAAAGCAAAGCATAGGACTTCCTCCAGGCAAGGGATTGGTAAGGCTCTTCAGGTCAGCAATCCACCTCCCTGCAGACAGACTCAGGCCCCCACCACAGAGTCCTCTCCATGATAATTATCACTTGGTATTCTAAACCCAGTCAAGTTTCTTGCCCTTCCTGGATCTCCAGGAGGGTAGTCCACATTTGCTGACTGCCAGTGAAAACACGTGTGGCCAACTCTTGCTCATTTGTTACTGCACCAACAGACTTGTAGCTTAAGACAGCTCTTCCCACTGCTCCTGCAGCCACAGGATCTATCAAATCCTCTCCCCAGCTACACTTTGCCAGAGACAAGGTAAACCCACTTAAAAGGCCACTATGCCTCTCACACCTCCACCCATTCCTGCATCAATGCAGAGGATCAGCATGACTCTCAGCGTACCAGCCCTATGATGTGACTATGGACAACAGCTCACCTCCCCAGTGACAGCTGACCACACTTTGAGCGTATTGTCATCTGAGCCACTGACTATCCGGTTGCCACAGAACTGCAGGCAGGTAATGACATGGTCATCGTGTCCCTTCAGCACCTGCATGGAGAACAACATGAGTAAGGAGGCAGGTGAGGATAGCTCAGAGCCCTGGAGCCTGCGGAACTTTGGGCCTCAAAAGCAGCCTTTGAGAATGGTGGGGAAGCAATAAGTGCTGAGAGGAGGAAGAACAGATGGGTCCCTGTAATGCCTGCCACCTCCTCCCTGCTGCTTCTCTGCAGAGCAGCAGCTACAGTAAGAGCCGGGGGGGCATTTGGCAGCTACTGCTGGGAGACAGTGGGCGACCCGGGGACTCCAAAACATGGATGGACCCTTGTGGCTATTAAGGCCGCACAAGCTATCGCGCTGAGAGCTGACGTTCTGTCCTAGATCAAAAACTGGTGGCCATCAGCCAGAGCACATTTAGGACCGCCAGCTCCATTTTCCACATGCACCAGCTGCCACCTCCCCAACAGGCGGGCAATGACTGAGCAACATCCGCAGGTGGGCAGAGATCAGGCAGGTTAGGCAGGACCCCAGGGAATGAGGAGGCACGTCAGACAGACCTGGCCAAGCCATGGGGAGGGGCAGTATGAGGGCAAGCGGCAGCTCGATGTGAAAACAAGCCCAGAGCTGTCCTTTGCAGGGAATGTATTAAACTTCCCCTCAGGCAGGGGAAGGTACAGGGCGGACGTCCCTGCAGGCAGACATCCCTGTGGGCAGCGCCCTAGAGAGCTCTGCTCATGGCACGCATAGAGACCAGGGTGCTGGGGGTCTCAGGAAAGGGCTGCCTGGTGCCAATTTGCTGCTGGGGGGGGTGCAGTCCCTGAAGAGACGGCACCGTGCAGAGCACTGCTGCTCACCTTGGGTGCTACCGAAGCAGGGGCTTGAAGAAGGGGCTGGGAACACCAGGGGCCCGGAAAAAGTCTCCAGAAGTGGAGAGCAGCAGGACTGAGACTGTTACCTGAGAGACTGAGGGAAGGGGTGGCTGGGGCTCTGCTCTCCCTGCCTCCTGGACAGGGACGAGGGGCAGGGAGGGACCTTGGCTGGGAGGCAACACYCAAGTGTTCCGGAACCTTGTACCAGGGACAAGGCTTGGCTGAACCCCAGAAGGGCTGGACCACTCCCTGGATGCCAAGGTTGGCTACAGCCCTGCCACAGGTGCTCAGAGAAGGGGTGAAGGGATGGAAACCCCCTTCTCTGGAGTCCAGGGTGACCCTTTTTCTGCTGGCAGAACTGCAGCCCTGTACCACCCACTGTGGCAATCCCCGAGATCAGCTGTGCTGCCAGCCAGAGCACACGGGAAAGCTCCAAGCAAGCTGTGCTGTGGATCTGCTCTCTACAGGCAGGGACAGGAGTTGCAGGAAGCCAGCAGGACCTACAGCTTCAAGGACCTTTAAATTCAAATATTTCCAGGTGAATGCCTCTGGCCTGTCCCTCCTGAAGACAGGCCAGACTTGTGAATCTTTTCCTGAGGCACTCTGAAAATTCTTAGTGTTGTTTTCATCCTATTGGTCATGGATATTTCTCTGCTACTTCCTTCCTGTACCAGCTTCCTACACGTCAAAGCTCTAGAGTCTGGTTCTCAGCAAGGACTCCTGAAAGCACCCACCTTGGGGGCTTTAAGCTCCCCGCTGCGCCAATTCATGTCGATTTTGTGCTGCCGCATGAAGGCAAATTTCCAGGGGCTGTACATGAATCCAGGGCTCAGCAGGCGCCGCTTCCGCAGGTTCAAGGGTTCCTCAATGCCTGCAGGAGGAAAACACAGCGGGATGCCTCACAGTACACAGGCGGTCCATGCCCTCTTCCTACTGGGGAGCTAAGATGATGCACATCCATGGGAGGTGCAGGCTACCCCACTGCAGACCGCAGCCACAATATGCCACATGCCATATGGAGGAGGGGTCTTTACCTTCTTCGCGGCATTTCTCTCTCCAAAGCAGGTTATCTTCAGCCAAGACCCTCCAGTAGCGACAGGTCTGGGCAGCACGGAGCAGGTCCCGAGGCTCCAGGAATGAGAGGACATAGAGTGCCAGCTGCAGGAGTGGAAGACGAGTCACAAGGGCACAGTGGCCTCCCGTGGCTGGTAACTGGTGCCCCAGCACCAGTGCCAGCCTGTCCCTTGCCTCAACTCACCTCCTTAGGCAGCAGTGAAATGAAGTCTCTCTGGAACTGGGGTTCAATGACCTGCATCATGTACTTGATTTGGGAGGGCTCGCAGCGATCAATGAGCTCATCCAGAGCAAGCAGCTTCTCTGGGCCACTCCACCGCTAAGGACAGGGACATCAGTCACGATGCCTGCACACACGGCAGGCCCCCGTGGCTCTGTGCAGTGCCTATGCCCCCACACCAACCCGAACAGAGACACCAACCAGCACGGGCAAGACAGGCTAGCCGGGCCTCTGGAGCAGGCCAGGGCTCTGCTACCTAGATCCCAAGATAGAGAGGAGCCACAGAGACGAGGTTGGGAGCTCCACAAGTCACATAAGATGGAACACAGGTGCTGTGTGATGGCGGACAAAGCAACACCACTCCAGGACAAAGGGGAGCAAGAGAGGGGCTAACACCACTTCTGTGCTCCTTTACCCGAGGCAAAAACTCACTGAAAATCCACTGTGGGACCCAAACCCCTGCCTGTGGTGGGTTTCACGCAGACTCCCTAGGGCTTGGCTCCCCTCCTGCCTGCCTGTCAAACTCAAAGCTTCTCAGTGCCCTCCGAGGTGAGCCCTTTGGCAAGGCTCTCAAGCCTACCTGGAAGGTACGGAGCCAGTCCTGCAGCTCAGGCGGAGGGGCAACCGAGGGGATGCGGCGGCGCCGTGCCTGGCCTGCTTTGGCATTGCGCAGGTCCCCAAAGGTGGTGGTGGGACTGGGCATGCAGGGACCCAGTGTCCTGGACCACAGTCGGGGAGAGACCAAAGCAAAGGTGAGACATGCCAATGCTACTCTGGGCCACACTGCGCAAACAGTTCTCAGAACAGAGGTCCCCATAAACCACCAGCTATGAGCCTCCCGCCAAGCTAAACCCCTTCCCCATCACTTCCACCGGGACCACAGCTACACATGCAGACCCCTTAGCCCAGCCTGCTCTACAGAATGACAGAATCACAGACTGGTTGAGGCTGGAGGCACCTCCGGAGGTCGTCTGGTCCAACCCCCTGCTCAAGCAGGACCACCCAGATGGCTTTTGTATCTCTCCAAAGATGGAGACTCCACAACCTCAGCAGGACACCTAGATGACTGAGGGATGGGACTGGTAGAAGGAGATCTTCCCAYCCCCCCTCAACTCGTTCCTCAGCATGAAGAGCACTCATCTTACCTGCTGTACTCGGAGCCCTTGCACAGCTTTTTACCGGGGGAAAGGGCCCTGCCATCCAGGCCATTCTCCGACTTCCGCTTCATCTGCAAGGAGAAGGCAAGTTAAAGCAGGCTGGAGCAGAGCCCTCTGTGCACTTTCTGGGTCACTGATTTTCTGCCAAAAGTGACAGAGCAGGAGACCCAGCCTAGCAAGTCTTCCGAGCCCACAYTCATGTTGGGGACCTGCAGAGGGAAGCTGAGGGCCACCTGAGCTCTAGAGCTGGCAGAAGAGTTAACTTCTGTGGGAGAAATGGAACTTGGTCCTTCCAAGGGGAATATCAGACTTGATAGGGAAAAGTCAGCAAAACAGCTGCACAGGGACAAAAAACAGTGGCTGAGAAAACCTATTGGTACATCTGCTTGGCCCTTCTCTASGCACAGTTCAACATGGAGCAGGCAGACCTGCAGTCTGAGCAGGGAACTCGGCATGCTGAAGCCTCCTGGCTGACCAGCCCTACAGCTGGGCCCTAGAGCTGCTCAGCATACCCCACTACACTTGACAGCTACAGGGAGAGCTGTGCTGGGATGTGTAGCAYACCATACCCTGACATGGTTGCATCAGAGGGAATCTACATCCTTCTAACTCTGTACAAGAGGCGCGGGGTTAACAGGAAACATAGGGAGAGCGGGGTGGCTACCAGACAGTGCTGGCAGCCACCAGAAGGTGAGCATGGGGCTCCCCCAACCCAGGTAGGAAGCTGGGGGGACTCTTTCCCTCCAGTAAGTGACCCGGGCACAAGCTGCAGCCCTGTGCTCATGGCTGGCCAGGGCTTCTCACCACAATGCCCACATCCCACAGAAACGTCGCCGAGGCCTTTGCCTGACCCCACCAGCAGACTCCTGCTGCCCCAGTTCAGGCTCTGCACTACAACACAGGGACCCCAGCGCAGAGCAGGGTGGCTCCCCTGGGGACAGGCACGGCTGGGGACTGCCAGCATCGCTCGGACAGATGGGGACAGCGCGTCCTTCCCCCAGCCCTAGCAGCCAGGCAGGCCGACGACTGCTGAGCACGATCTGCACCGCGGAGCTCCCAGCCCAGCCAGCACCCAGCTGACAGCCCTGAGCTCCCCGGCTGGCCCGCAGCACCCTGGAGAGTGTCCTGGGGGTCTGCAGCAGCAATGACAGCCAGACACATACCCCATGCAGCAGGAGCTTGAAGTGCTACGGCAGCCCATGGCCCACTCTGGCACCACCGCCACGGCAAGTAGTGGGTGCCCATAGGCTCTGAGGCCACCAGCTACCAGGACAGGACCACAGGCAATGTGCCAGTGTCAGCTCCTGCCGGGGAGCCACCAACCGTACGGGCAGCCCCGCTCTTTGGGGCAAAGCCCTTGCCTGGGGCCGCACTCCCAGCAGGGTTACCTTGGGCCGCACATGACGGAGGAGGCCACCATCCTCTGTCCGCTGCAGGTAGTCTATCCAGCGCTCTCCAATGGTATAATAGAAGTAGACGTTGTTGCCATCCTCCCCTTCCTCGCTGTAGCAGCTCCCCTCTTCCTCTTCTTCCTCCTCCTCCTCCTCCTCCTCCTGCTCCCCGCAGACTGTGGAGCTGACTGGCTCCTGCGCCCCTCGCCCACTGGAGCCATCAGCCTCCGGTCCTGACCCTGGGCTCCTTTTCCCAGAGTGCTCTGGCTCCCAGGGGCCCGAAACATCCTCCTCCTCAGCCACCACCTACAATACAGGGAGAGGCAGGGTCAGGTCTGTCTGCTGCAGCTCTGCGTCCCAGCTCTCAGGGTGCCCTGGGGCGCAGGCTGGGGGACATGCTGGGGAGCTGAGGGGACTGCCAGTCAGAGCAATGGCCCAAGGAATACAAGGGCTTCCCTCTGCAGTATGAAAGAGGGGCTGATGAGCTAAGCAGAGCCAAAGATGGGAAGAGGGGAGCAGACTACTGAGCTAAGGTGCTCTCTGGGGTCACGGGGCAGCTACGGCCAAGCACGATCTGGAGACAGGTCACTTCCCAGCCTCACAGGGAAACACAGCTGCAACGTGGCCAAATTACATGGCAGCCAGCAACTCTGTGACTGAGCAGAAAACACAAATGCTGCAGGAGCATCAGTGGTGCTGAACAATACCAAACCCGCTAACACCAGCTCCACCTCTGCACAGCGAGCCATCTCCCTGCCTGCAGCTGGGAACAGCCCTCTGCCCTTTGTTTGTCAAAGCAGGGAGCAAAGCTGCTGCACATCTGGGCTGCCATGCCCAGGCAGGACCCCAGCATCAGAAAGGAGGCGCATGCTGCATTTCAGCCTTCAGCACAGTGCGGAGGTCCCTCTGCCCTCCAGTCAATCTGACCAGGAGCAACGATTACTCGAGAGGTCGTGAGTAGCGTGTGCCCATCTAACGCCACCTGCACCCTTCCTCCCCGCAGAAAGCAGCACTGTGAATAACACCAAAAAAAAAAAAAAAAAAAAAAAAGCAGAAGCATTCAGTAATTACTTGGAGGAAGCAGAACAACACCCCTGTATCACATGGGAATGAGGAACTGTTTTCCAATACACCAATAAAACACCTCAATCAGCAGCCCAGGATAACCTGCACCTAAGAGTCCTAGAGAGTAGTACAGGAGATCACTGGCCTACAGCAGTTATTTTTGGTAAATCTTGGAATACAGGAGAAACTGCAAAGACCAGGAGAGTGTGAAAGTTGTGCCAAAACTGAGGAAGGCAGGAGAAAAACGAGTCTTTACACAGCCTGACATCTGGCAATAGAGAGGCCGGTGCAGGATTCAACAAGTAAAAGATAAATGATGGGGACATGCTTTGTACCAGCTGATGAGACTTTATGAAAATAGTTTTTTTCAAATATAGTTGAGTTTATTCCTTCAAGTGTTACATTTGGCTAAAAAAAGCAATTACATAAATCACATCGATGAGACGTACTCATACACTCCTAAGCGTTTGACCAGGGCACAGGCTTCTGATGAAAACCTGCCATGCCACAGCCTCTAAAGGGTTGTTGGATGAGATGGCTTAGATCAAGAAAGAGCCAGTGAACAGATCTCAGAATGTACCTGTTAATGGGAAACTGCAGATTTTCTGCTGACGGGCCTAGTGCAGACCCATAAGAGGGTGTACATGTGGAAAACCACAGTAGTCAATATTTGTTTTATTCATAATATGGGAGTAGATAAAATCTTTTCTGATTACATTTTACGACTGACACTTGGGTAGGTAGCAAGGACAGGATAGTCACACGGTGTGATCTGCATCACTCGGTAAACTGGGCTCACCCTAATTAAATGCATTTCAATACACCCAGAGGCAATGTTCTCCATCTAAAGACAGGGAGAGCAGGGCCAGCTAGGCACCAGGGACTGCGTATCCTGTAAAGCAATAACTGAAAAGGATTGAGGGGTCGCACTCAGCACAAGCTTCAGGCTCAAAAATCTGAAGCAGGAAAGCAGTACTACCCGCTATGCYGCCCTATACACTTGAGTCCTGCAATGTCCAATCCACATTTTTAAACAGAATGCTTAAAACTTGAAGATATTGCTCAATCTCCTCCCCCAAGTGATTCAAAATCTGGAGAAAATATTTTGTAGGAGAAGAAAAGAAATGGAGAGATGATTTGGTCACAACACAAAAATACACCTGGGGAAGGAAAACTCCTGCTGCTTTATAGGGCTCCTACCAAGCACTGCGACATTTATTGCAGTTAGGGCTGGGTTTATTTACATTTAGAAATTAGGCCTCAGTGCACATGTGCTTAAGTGCCTAGCCCTGGACAGATTCCCCAGATCAGAGGCAGATAGGTCATTTCTTCACACCACCCAGTTAGACTGGACCTTGTTTGGCAGGTGGGCTTGGAACAGGGTTGGACTCTTGGGCAGAGAGGCAGTGGCCAGATGAGAAGGCACGACACAACAGCCCATCTGGACACACCTTTTCAGGAGGGAGCACTAAACCCAGGCTTCTCATGCACCTCCTCTGGCATCTAGAATCGGGAGTCACATCTAGGCTGATAACAAACCTCRGGACGATGCTTCTGGGGCAGCATGGGGGCAGAACAGTCACTGACATCTCCCAGGCAGTAAAACACCTTCCAACAACCATCCTCCCCTGCCTGCGCAGTGCACTCGAGAGCTTGGCAGGGCAGAGCTGCTCTTAGGCGAGTGAATTTCCTCAGCCCCACAGACAGCACCGCAGGAAGATGCACTCCTGAAGAAGTCCCCAGAGCCGAGCTGGGTGTGTGCCAGCCCAAGCAGGCAGCGCGCTGGCTGCTGCTCTCTGCAGACAAGGCGGACGACAAGGTAGAGGGCTTGGCAAGAGACACGGACTCTGGCCTCCTCAGCTGTCAGTCCAGGGAAAGAATCTCTTTCCACACCCAGTTCTGGCCTCCAGCAATGAACAATTAGTGGAACTTAACAACTGTCTGCAGGAGACCTACGGATGGCTAGCTGCTCTGGGGCAGGGGAGGCAGCAGGAAGCCACGAGTGTCCTCTGGGGTCAGAGCATTGTTTCTATCAAGGATGCTGGGGCAGACACATCACAGCAGCCAGAGCAGCTCCCAGCAAGGCTCAGGGGGCCACTGCAGCCTCTGGCAGGACACCACAAAGCCAGATGGGTCCAGAGTACCTCAGCCTCCCCATCAGGGTGCTCCCTGAAGCAAGCCGCCGCCTTACAGGAAGATTGCGGACAGACCGCTTGGCTGTTTGAAAGGGTGCAGCATTCCTTGGGCCTCCCTGTTCCAGTGGCCAAAGCAGGTATGTCTTTTCCCCCGTAAACCTCCTCTATCCCTCTACCAGCTACCACCTCTCCCAGCATGAGATCCCCCTCCCTAATTCCTGCACTGCTGGAGGGAGGATCACCTCCATACCAGGTAGGCAGGGGAATCCTACCTTTCTTTTCCTACCTGAGGCACAGGAGCTTTACTGTCCCCCTGCAGACCAGGGCTCACCCTCGCAGCTTCCTCACTGCTTGGCCTCCTCCTGCAAGTCATCCGCTGACTGTTCAGCTCCAAGATGCGGGTGGTGATGCCTTTGACATGGAGAAGATCATCAAGTGAGTTGAAGCCCTTCAGTTCCTGTGAGAAGAGACGTAAGATTCAATATGGAGCTGAGAAACCCAGGGATCAGCCCCAATGCAGGACCAAGCTTACTCACACCCTCCTCAGACAGGCTCTATTTCCTGGCCAGTCCAGACCTACCAGCTTGCATCTCACTTACAACCACCAGCTCCCTTTAGGCCTTCAGGGGAAAGGGGGTCGGGGTGACACCTTTGTAATGCAAGTCCTCGCTACTGCTCCCATCCAAGGTAAGGGATGTCTTCTGCCCAAAACAGCCGCTCCCATGTAATCCCTCCCGTTTCCACAAACTTTCCCTGCCCTGAGTGACAACTGCAATGCCTGCAAGGAACAGGCAACAGCACCAGAGTTATAACTAACAAGGGGAGTAGTGGCCCAAAAGCAAAGGCTAAAAGCTGAAAAAGGGGAATTGTGCCTTCCAGCTGACCAGTACCAAGACTGGGAGCATTCCCTGGCCCACACAGTCAACCTCCCTTGTCTGCAGCTCCAGGGAATGGAAACAGCCCGTCTCCTGCCAGGCACACGCAGACACACACACACGTGTGTGTGTGCAAGGCACCCACCATCCTGCAAAACACCAGGTCAAGGACTGCCCAGCCCTGCACTCAGAACCATGGGTTACCACTGATCGTACCTACACCCCATACGGACTCCAAGCAGCTTCTGCCACAAGCCTAAAGGGCCTAAACCCAACAGGGAGGGCCTGGCTGTTACCAAGGGGGCAGGATCCCAGGGTGGAAAACACTCACCCTTTCCGGCTAACACAGACATCAGGGCCAAGACAAGGTTCCGATCATCCCTTCAAATTCATCATGCATCATTTTAAGGCACTTCTGCTGCTTCTCCCCCATAAACGGTTTTACCCAAAAGCACAACTCTAGTGATAAACCCCATTTCTGTAAATCCATCCTCACCTGTTCTCATACCGGCAGTCCTTTTGTTTAAACGGCTCTTGCTCTTCTGCCTCCACGGTGTTTACATTCCTGCTGTATTTATAGCTGGTGACCCTGCCCCTCTCAGCCTTCTCTTTTCCAGGCCAAAAAAAGTCAAGCTCTTCTAGTCTTGCCTTGACAAGCCAGCCTCCCCTTTCCCTGATCTCTCCTGCCTCGCTCCTCTGCCTGCTTCAACACGGGTGCCATATTCCAGCCACGATCTCGCCACTTCTTCATGGCATTAATGGCACAAAGGTGGCATTAATCTTCCTGCCTCTGCTAAAAGCACCACAGCAGATACAGTCTAAGATCACGCTTACCTTTTTCATGGCTGTGTCACACTGGTAGCTCAGTCATCCTGTGAGTGACTACCACACACAAGCTTTTCTCCTACTCTGTCATTTCCAAATGACAGAGCTAAAGAGTCAATCAAGGGGGAGCGGCAGGATTTCCAGCCCATCGTGACCACACCAGACGGGCTTCTACCCCTTCCTGCTCCTGCCCGTTCCACCCAGGAACTCATTTTTTTCTGCTCTCAGCATGCGACGTCATCTGCCACCAGCCCCTGAGGCTCTGCCCCGAATCCCAGAAACAAGGAAACTGCAGAACTGGGCAGCTCTGCCTGCAGAAGGGGAGAGCTCTCCCCAGGGAGAACGCTGAGCCAGCCTGCACCGGGAGGCACCCGCGCCGGGGAGGCATCGTGCCCTCGCTCCGTGACAGCCTGCAGACCTCGACACAACAAGCTCTTCACGCGGCATGTGTGCAAAAGGCGCCTTCAGCCCGTTCCCCCGCGGCAGCCCGAGCGAGGCCCCCGCCGGCCCCAGGCGCTGCGCCCAGAGGCAGCCCTCGTCCCGGGGGACGGCGGCGAGGCCCCGGGAACGGCCCCGCCTGCGGACACCGAGGGAAAGCAGCGCTGCTGCCGCCCCAGCGCTCGCACAGCCCGCCGCCCGCCCCGGTGCCGGTCACACCCGCCCCGGCCCGCCCGCCCGGACCCCGCCCCGGGGCTCCTGGGGACGGCAGGTCAGGGGAGGCGGTCGGTTGCCGCAAGGCCAGGCCGCGCAGTCCGGGCCATGCTCGGGCAGGGCGGCTTCGCCTGACGCCCGGCACCAGCGCCTTCTGCCCCAGCTCCGCTTCCCCGCGGCGGCACGGCCGAGGCGCTCCGCTCCCTCCCCTGCCCTGCCGGCCGCCCCCCGCCCCACACAGCCTCCCCCGCAGCCGCCTCCCAAGACAGCTCCCCGCAGACCACCGGGCGGCGCGCCCCGCCGCCCCCGCCCAGGCCCGGCCGCTCGGCAGCAGCACCAGCGGCGCCGAGCCGCCCCCGACCGCACCTCTCTCTTCCGCACGATGCCGCGGGCGCGGCGGCGGCCGATGCCGCTGAGCGCGCCCTCGAGCTCAGCCACGCCGGCGCGGTTGATGTCCAGCTTCCCCCCGCCGGGGCCCGGGCCGCCCGGCCCCGACATCCCCCGGCAGGAAACGCCGCCGCCGCCGCCGCCGCCGCCGCCGCGCAGGCCCCGCGCGCACTACGCAGGCGCCGCGACGCGTCGACCATCGCCCCGCCCACTCACCCCCCGGAACGCCGAGGCCGTGCGGAAACAGCAGCTTTATTGGGAACTGCGCCTGCGCGGGGCGGGACAGGGCGGGGCCACACAGCCCCGCCCCGCCGACCCCGCCCTCAGCGACGCTTGTAGAGGCAGGGCCGCAGGCGCAGGCCGGGCGCGGGGCGGCGGCGTGGGGGGCCGATCTTGGCGAACTCCAGCAGGTGGAAGAAGGCGCTGGAGAGGTCCTAGGGCAGCGCCGCCTCAGCCCCCGGACCCCCCCACCGCGGGACCCCAACCCATCACCACCTCCCCGCGGGCCCCAGGACCCCCAACCACCTCCCGGACTCCAACACCACCTCCCGCCGGCCCTGCACCACGTCACCAGTGTGCCCTGGGTCCCCCCTACCACGTCCTAGACCCCAGCACCTCATCCCCTGCAGGCCCCGGGCCCTCCTACCCCAAGACCCCAGCACCACACCCCCTGTGTGCCCCGAGTCCCCCATACCCCATCCCAGACCCCAGCACCATGACCCCTGGCATGCCCCAGGTCCCCCTAACCCCCATCCTAGACCCCCACACCACAACCTCCATGGGTCCCAGGTCCCCCAGACCCCGTTCCACACCCCAGCACCACAGCCCCCAGGTCCCTCAAACCTCCTCCCAGACCTCACCACCACAGCCCCTGTGTGCTCTGGGTCCGCCCCTACCCCACATGCTGTCACCACCCCTGGGCCTGCTCCCCACTGGCACCAGGCTGGGCCCCAGGTCCCCCCTACCACCACACTCCACCCCAGCACCACAGCCCCTGCAGGCTCCAAGTCCCCCAGACCTCCTCTCAGACCCCAGCACCACAGGCCCTGGGTCCCCCAAACCCCCATATGCTGTCACCACCCCCAGGCCCGCTCCCCGCCAGCACCAGGCTGAGCTGTGCTGCCCTGCCGCCACAGCAGGAAGGGTGGTCTCTGGCTGCCAGGGACTGTGGGCTCCTTCTCGGGACTCCCTGGTTCCCGGGGGCCCAGTGCACCCAGCACAGGGCACCCGAGGACACACCTTGGAGACACTTTTGAAGCCCAGCTGAGCCATGGCATTCACGAAGGCTCGGATGTCCTCGAAGCGGCTGGCCACCTCAGCCACCATCAGGGTACCCCTGCGGAATGCCCCAGCCCTGAGTGGTGGTGGCGCAGGCACCTCCCGGGGCACAGCCCAGTGCCTCTGCTCCTCACTGCCTGCCTAAAGGCCAGCCTGTGCCTCCCGGGCTCACCCTGGTGCCTCCTGCCCCCCACCAGCCTGGCATGCATGTCTCTGCCTACCCCTGCTTCAGCACACGGTTGGCCTCTTCCAGGATCTCCTGCAGGTTGGTGCCCATCAGCGCCAGGCAGAACACCGCAACGTCCACCGACTCGGCCGCCAAAGGCACCTGCCAGACACCAACCAGGATGCCCGCCCCAGGAGGAGGAGGAGGATGGCGACGGGGCTGGGGCAGCCCTTCTGCGCTTTGCCGCTCCCTGGGGTCTTGGATTCAACTGAGCATCTTCTCTGGGGAGCCCGCAGACGGAGGTGCCCCRGTTTTCCAAACAGACGTGTGCTCCCTCTCGCACACGGGACCCTCAGGATCCCTGACCACCCCCTCCTGTCCCCCACAATCACCACCTCAACCCATGCCCCTGCAACCTGCCAGGCAGCGTCAAGCCCACCCTGCCAGCCCCCACCAACAACCTGGTGGGTGCAGTGCACGCGCTGCTGATGCGCTGCTGTCCCGCCCAGCAGAGCTGCCGCCCCTCGCCCCGTCCCCTCCATGTGCCGCCCGTCCCCCCTACCTTGGCCATGTCGCAGACGGTGACCAGTGGGCTGAGAGGTACCAGGTCAAAGGAGTGAACCTTGTTCCTGACGCTGCTCGCAATCTTGCAGTCACCGCACCCAAAATCCGCCACCACCAGCGAGGCTGGCCTGGGGAAGGAGCAGGGGCTCAGAACGCCCCTTGCCCGTCACCCCACCACCTCAGCAGGCCCCCACACTCAGAGGGGGGCCCTGGGCCCGTCTCTCCCCGCTTCTGCCCGCTCACCGTCGCCGCAGGTAGCGGATGATGCGATGCACGGGGTTCTCTGGCCAGCGCCCCACTTGCTGAGCAAAGCCGCGGTGGTAGATTTTGAACGCTTCGGGGTCGCTCTGGAAGAGCTGTGCTGCTTCCCGGCTGGTGGATGTGTAGAGCTGCTGGTTGATGTACCGGAACCGGGCRGCCAGGAGCCGCTCCTCCATCCGCGCACGCAGGGCAGCTGACCGTCCCAAAGGAGCTGCTTCCRGGCTGGGCAGCTCCGGGGTGCCCAGTCCCACGCCCGCCTGCCCGTCTGCGCCCTGCTCCCCTCCAGGCCCCGCCTGGAGCTCGCTCTTCCAGCGCCGCTTGTTCTTCTGCTTGTTCCTCCACTGCCTCCTGCTCAGCCTCCGCACCTGCTCCCCGGCCGTAGCCCCCGGCCCCAGCGCCCCAGGCTCTGTGCTCGGCTGGGGCCGCTCGCCCAGCAGCTCAGCCGACGCGTCTGAGAAGACCGAGAGGGCAGTCAGGGCGGCGGCGGGCGGCTCCCTGCCAGGGCCTCCCAGCAGGCCCGGCCGGCCGCCGGCGTCTCGGGAGCTGCCGCCGCCGAGCGGGGCGGGCGGTGGTACCTCTCTCCGCGCACTGCCCGCTCTGCGGCGGCTTCCGCTCCGCCTGGGGCTCCCCGGAGCCGGCCGCGCGCCCCTCCACCGCAGCCCGGCGCCTGGCGGCCTGCCTCCGCTCCCCGGGCCGCTTCCGCGTGGGTTCGCCGTCCCGGCCAGGATCGGCCGCGCCGTCCCCCGGCAGCCGCCGGCGCCGCTTCCCCGCCGCTGCCGCGGGGGCCTGCGGAGGGCAGGGGGCCGGTCACCTCCCCCGCGCCCAGGGACCGGGCCGGCCCGGCCCGCCGTGGCCCCGTGCGCGCACCCCTTACCGGCCGGCCCGGGCCCTCGGGGGCGCCGCGGGGCCCCGGCCGAGCCCGGGCCCGGGCGGGGCCCTCCGCCCCATCGTTCCACTCCTCCTCCGCGAACATGGCCCAGCGCCCGCAGGGCCTGCCTGGGCCAGGAACGGGAACGCCGGCCCTGACACGGCCGGCTCCGCTGGGAACCCTCTGCCCGGCCCGGCCCCGCCGCCGTTACCCACGTGTGCCCCGCGCGGAGGGCCCAGAGCGGCCCCGGCAGCACCCGCAGAAACACCGCCCCCGTGCGGCCGGGAGGCCGAGCAGCCTGGCTGCGCGGGGCGGTGCCGCGGGTGCCCCGCCCCCACCCTGGTTCACTCCAGCGCCGTGCGCCCCGCGTCGGCCCGTCTCGCCCCGCCCCCAGCCCGGTTCGCTCCGCCCCCCAGCCCGTCTCGCCCCGCCCCCCAGCCCGGTTCGCTCCGCCCCCCAGCGCCGTGCGCCCCGCCCCTGCCCGTCTCGCCCCGCCCCAGCTCGGTGCGCCCCGGCCGGTGCCCCCCGCCCCCTGCCCAGGGTGCGTGCCCAGCCTCGCCGCGCCTGGCGTCGCCCACGCTGCGGTCTGCCGCTGCCCGGTCCCCGGTGCCCGCCCGCCGCGACGCCCCGTGCCCGTGGCGCGGAGCCTGGAGCCGGTGCGGCGCAGCGGGCGGCCGGCAGGGGGCGCTGGCAGCGGCCGGCCCGGGGCGGAGCCCACGCGCTGCCCCGCGTCCGCCGAGCCGCCGCCCTGCGCCGCCGCCGGAGCCGGTAAGGGCGGCCGGGCCGCGCCGGGCCGGACCGGGTCGACTGCGGCTGGAGGCCGAGCCGGGCCGTGTCGGGCCCGGCCGGGGAGGAGGCAGGGCCGGAGCTGCGGGTTGGCTCGGACAGAGCCGGGCCGGGGTCAGGCTGAGCCGGGACTGGGTCGGGCTGGGACAGGCAGGGGTCGGACCGGAACGCGATGGGGGCAGGACAGACAGGTCGGGGTCAGTCCGGGCTGGGGCTGGGGCTGGGGCTGGTCCACGTCCAGGTCTAGGCCTAGGCCTAGGCTGGAATGGGTCGGGGTCGGTGTGGGTTTGAGTAGGCTGCAACTGGGGCTGGGGTCGGCCTGGCTTGGGACAGGCTGGGAACAGGGTCAGGTTTGGGGTAGGCAGGGCTGGGGTTCATGCAGGCTGGGCTGGGCCCAGGTGTGGCTGGGTTGGGACGGGGTTGGAGCTGGGCAGGGGCTGGGACTGGCCTTGGGCTGGGTGATGGGCAGGGGATGGGGATGGGGCCCATCCAGGGCAGGAAACAAAACAGAGGGGTCGGGGGGGGCTGTGCTGTGCTGGCATGGGCAGAGGCTGGCTGGTGGCAGCCGTTTGGGCTGTGCTGGGGTAGGTGGGCAGGGGCGAGGGGCAGGGGCTGGCTGAGGACAGGCAGGGACCCGCAGGGCTGCCCCAGGGCTCCTGTTCCAGTGGCCGGTGTGGGGTCAGTGCTGCTGGGACAGGACAGGGCAGGCTGGGGCCCACGGCTGGGTCGAGCCCTGGGGTCCACGGGGCAGGATGGGGCTGTGGCTGTGCTGGAAGGGGTTGTGGTGGGCTGCAGGAAAGAGTGGGGCCCTTGCAGCTGGTCTTGGGTCAGGGCTGATGAGGAATGAGGGGGGCAGCACGGAGCGGCCTGGGTCTCCACATCACGGCGCCATGGCCTGAGTGGTGGGGAAAGGGGCCACAGGGGGCTCAGCAGGGCTGACATGGCCACTTGGCAATGGGGGAGTAGAGGGCTCCTCGTTTCAGGGAGGGCAGGGGCTGGGGGAGGCCTGGCAGCCCGTCTGGGACCGAGGCAGGGGCTGGTGCAGTGACAGACAGGAGCGTGGCAGCCCTGGGCCGAGCAGGGGTAACGGCTGGTAGAAGAGATGTGGCAGTGACAGCGGGATGCAAGTCCCACAGGGCTGAGATGGGGATGGGCTGTCACTGGGGTGCCCCTTCCCTGGTCCTGTCCCAAATGGGTGGGTGAAAAATCCAGCCTGGGGGCAGCGCCATCAGCCCTGGGGCTGGCAGGACCTGCAGGACATCGGGTCAGGGCACAGCACTGGCTACCTGCAGCTCGCAGGCAGGGCTGCTCTGTCCTCTGCAGCTGGTGAGCCAGGAGCAGGGCTGGCACTGCCCTGGAAGTTTCAGAGCCCATTCTGGTACTTGTGAGGCCCCTTCGAGGGTCCGGGCTGTAAGGCCAGTCTCCTGTGTCGCTCGCCCCACGTAGCTGCCTGGAGCGTGCGACACAGGCAGAGCGGCTGTCCTGGCGGGCCAGCTGCCAGGCACAGGGAGCATGTTGGGACCCRTCCTGCCTGTGCAGAGCGGGTGGGGGTCCCACTGCAGCTGGGCAAGTGCCAGGCCCTGCGGGGGCCCTGAGGGGTGCCAGGTTTAAGCCCTCACGGGTGTATGTCAGGGGCATCATGCTCGGTCTGTCCCTGCGCCGGCACTGTGGGACTCACCGAGGGCAGCCCCACATCCCTGCTTGATGCCGCAGACCCCCAGGCAGGAAAGTACCTGCCAGCACGTCCCCGCGCTGCTGGGGAACTCGGGGCAGCACAGCCCTAGGTCTCAGTGAGGCTGCTGTTGTCAAGGGGTTAAAAATGGAACCAGGACGTGTGCTCGTTGCCTGGCTCTGGACTGGGGTGTCTGTTGATTAGAGTGGAGAGAGGGGGAGCTTGTGGACCTTTGGGGTTCCAGTTTCTCGAGCGTGATGCTGTGCCAAGTTCAGCCAAGCCTTGGTCCGAGTTGGGGATTGGGAGGGTCTGTGGAGCTATGGGATCCCTGAAGGGTGGTGCTGGACCTCCTCCAGCTCTGCTCCCTGACCCCCTCCCGGGAGATGTGGGCACCCGGGTCTGGCTGGGCCTGCAGATAAGCCTGTGGATGCCAAATCTGCTTCCTGCAAGCTGCTGCAGGCACCCGTGATGCTGGAGTCAGTCATGAACTTCCCCTTCAGTTATGAGTCCAGCTCCGTCCCCAGCTTTCGGCAGTCCCCGTGGTTTTCCGCAGGGTTGACRAGGAGGGGGACACAAGGCTCACGACCTCACTCCCCCAGGGAGATGCCCCAGCTGAGGGGCTGCCAGGAGCAGAGGGGCTGTGGGAGGTGATGTCCAGGTCCCAGGGCTGTGTGTGGGAAAGGGGGGCAGGGAGTCCCACTCCACAGCGGGGCCCTGCGTCCTTACACACCCCTCCCCACAGCAAGAGCCACGATGGACGACATCTTCACGCAGTGCCGAGAGGGCAACGCSGTGGCCGTGCGCCTCTGGCTGGACAACACTGAGAACGACCTCAACCAGGGGTGAGCAGGAGGGACCCGGCCCGGGCTGGACCTGCCAGGGTGCTGTCCCTGGCTCAGCTGCGCCACAAGCCGAGGGCGCTGGATTGGGGCTGAGGGCGCTGGACCAGGGCCGGGGCTCGTTTCCGCTCTGCTCCGTGTCCTGGGGAGGGGGTGGGATTCAGCTCCTCCCCGCCGGGAGGAAGTTACCGCATCGCTGAGGCATGAGGGCTGCACATCCTCCAGCCGCTTCCTCGGCCGCCGCTGCTCCCGGCCACGGGATGGGACGTGTCTTGGCCAGGGGTTGGGCTGGGTGTGCTGGGGAGAATCTCCCCGTCCCCAGGGTGGCTGGTGTGTCTGGGTGACCACTTCCCCTGTCCCCTCTCCTGGGAGCACTGCAGCTGACATGTGGAAGCACAGCTGGGGTCTACCAGGAGGGCTGGGAACCACCCTGGGGCCAGAACCTGCATGGGGCTGACCTGCGCCCTGCCCCTGTGTGCCCTGCCCCAGATCTCTCCTCCTCACAGCACGTCCCCTGCTCCAGGAGCTCCTGCGGGATGCGCGGTCCGACGCACTGCCTGCCTGCCTTTCAGGAGCAGCATTTAGGCCAGTGCAAGGTTTAGAGCAGATGTCTCCATTGCCTGTGGGCAGGCACAGCCTTCTGCCCGCACACCAAAGATCCCTTGTCAGGCCATGGCAGCGTCTTTGCTGAACTCGTTCTGGGCAAGGGGCCTTCCTTTGGCCATGTCTTTCAGTCCCTCCCAGGGGTCCCAGTCCCACAGAGCTGTCCCAGTCCCACGGGTCATGCCTGAGGGACTGGGGGCCCTCTGGGGCATTTTGGTCCCCAGTGCCTGTGCTGGGGTACCCCCTGCCTGTGGGGCTGGCTGGCGTGCCTGCCTGCCTGCCTGCAGGAGTGGTGCAGAGGGGTGAGGGCAGATGGGGTCTGCAGTGCCAGGGAGCTGGAGCTGGAGGGGAGCTGGGGATGCAGTGGCCCCTGCCTGCCAGGCCCTAATCTCCTTTTAAGGCCCGGCTGGTCTCCTCCTCCCTTACTTGGCCAGGCACTGCCAGAGCCAAGGGGGGATGGGGGAGGGGATCTGGCTCTTGCCAGTGTCTCGGTGATTCAGCCCTGGAGAAGATGGGATTTGGCCAGGGCCTCCGGGCCCCTCGTGGGGATGGGAGAGAGCGTGAGAGCCACTCAGCCTGTCCCCTTCACCTCCTCAGCCCGTGTGTGGGCACACACAGTGATACCTGCCTGGCTGTGGTGCTGTCGGCAGTGCCCTGGCCGTGCTTGGCCCTTCTCTCCCTGCCCAGGCCAGGGGAGGACGCAGCGGGCAGGCTGCAGCTGCTCAGCAGAGCTGTCCCTGCCATCTCCACAGGGATGACCACGGCTTCAGCCCCTTGCACTGGGCCTGCCGTGAGGGCCGCTCCAACGTGGTCGACATGCTCATCATGCGGGGAGCACGCATCAATGTCATGAATCGTGGTGACGACACCCCACTGCACCTGGCTGCCAGCCATGGCCACCGTGACATTGTGCAGAAGGTACCTGCCTCCTGTGGCCAGTGCCCTGCCCCTTCCCTACCCCCTTCCAGGCACCCACCTCTTGCCTTGCACAGCCCTGTGGCAAACTGAGCAGGACTCTGTGCAGCCCTCCACCCTGTCCACCCAGGACTTGCTCCCCAGCCACCTGCCGGCTTCCTTGCCGTGAGCTTCCTGCATCCCCACCTTGGCGCCTCTGAGCACCTCCACCCTCCCCACAAAAGCCCTGCATCCAGCCTCAGCCCCTTCCCAACAGCAGACCTTGCCAGCACCAAGGCAGCAAACATGCTGCTGTTGGTGCTCCTGCCCTCTCCCAGGGCAAGCTGCTGGGGGGAAGGGGACCTGCTCTAGATTTACGGGTATTGTTGTCCTGCCCCCAGCTGATCCAGTTCAAAGCAGACATCAATGCCGTGAACGAGCACGGGAACACGCCTCTGCACTATGCCTGCTTCTGGGGACATGACCAGGTGGCGGAGGTGAGTGGAAGCACTTGGACACAGGCAGGAGCCCAGGGCAAGGGAGGTGGCTGAGGGGGACGTGGGGAGGGAGAGGAGGGACAAGGCAGGAGGCTGGGTGTGTATGAAGAGGCTGAGAAGAGGACAGCAAACTGTGCAGATGCTTGCTTTCTCCTCCCTCAGGACCTGGTGGGCAACGGGGCCTTGGTCAGCATTGCTAACAAATATGGCGAGACACCCATTGACAAAGCCAAGACACCACTACGAGAGGTCTTGAAAGGTAGGAAGTTCACATCCTGACCACAACCTGCCTCTGGCTCCTGCTGCAGCCCCTGTGCTCAGCATCAGTGAGCTGTCTGCTTGTGCTGCCAAACTCCTTGTCCCTCTAGAGCGTGCTGAGAAGCTGGGCCAGAGCCTCACCAAGATCCCCTACAAGGATACCTTCTGGAAGGGCACGACCCGCACACGTCCCAGTAAGGACAGAGCCTTCCCTAATGGGGGTGCCATTGCAGGGGAGACCACAGCTCTCCTGCACGATAGGGCAGGCTTCTGGGGAGGGGGCAGCAGTCTGCACTGCAAATGGCTCATTTTGAAGATGGAAATCCCCTCACTGAAGGTGGTTCCTCACAGGAGTGAGGCGTCTCACTGGTACTGCCTCCCTCCGCAGTCACAGCTGGACGTCAGGAGGAAGGTCCATGCAGCCACAGGCTGCATCTCCTCCTTTTCTTACAGGAAATGGGACTCTCAACAAACTTGCTGGAATAGACTTCAAACAGCTGAGCTTGAGCCAAAAACTCAATGAGAACCAGTCAGGAGAGGTACGTAGGCCTGTTGCGCCTTGGGACAGGGTAGCTACATCCATGCAGAGCACTGCTCTCTCCCCAGCCCCTGGCTGGCTGCGGAGTGCAGAACAGTCACAACTGCTCGGTGGGTTTCCACGTCCAGGTGTGGGGCCAGCCCAGGCAGAGAGAAGGCACCTGCCTGGGACTGAAAGGCCAGGGTTCGCTCTCATGCTTTGTCATAGTCACTCCACGTTGTGGTGKATCTTTTGGTCCTGTGGGCTCCATGGGCCCCACAGCCCCACGCAAGGGGCCGAGAGGTGCTCAGGGACCGTGTGTCCTCTCATGGTGACTGTCTCCACCTGTCTCCCTGCAGTTGTGGAAAGGGCGCTGGCAAGGCAATGACATTGTCATCAAAATGCTGAAAATCCGGGACTGGACAACTCGGAAGAGCCGAGACTTCAATGAGGAATACCCAAAGCTGCGGTGAGTGCCGACATCCTTCCCCAAGGCAGCTGTGGCTCTTGAGGGCAGGCGTTATCTCCAGAGGAGTATGAGMTAGGCAGGAGCCAACCAGGTCTCCAGGGTCAGGTGGTAGTGCTCCAGAGCAGTGCCCAGAGGACGCAAGGAGGCCGTGGGAGGATGGCACACCAGCAGTGGTGCAAAGGGCAGGGAGGCGATGAGGGGGTGTGGGCAGCACCCACTGTTCTCAGGCCTGTCACTTCTCTTGCAGGATCTTTTCTCACCCCAACGTGTTACCGGTGCTGGGCGCCTGCCAGTCCCCCCCAGCGCCCCACCCCATTGTCATCAGCCACTGGATGCCCTATGGCTCCCTCTACAACGTGTTACATGAGGGGACAAGTGAGTGCTGATGGGGGTGACAGAGCTGCGGGCAGAGGCTAGTCTCCCCATCCTCGAGAAGTTGCTTCTCCATGTGTTTGGGGGGTGGCAGGGGGCCCCTCCAGCTGCAACACCAGGGTGGGCCCGGGGTGAGCTTGGGCTCCAGTCTGCACGCCTTCCCCACACCCCGTGTGCAGTGTGTCTGCCAACGCCACCTCTGTCCCACACACACTGTAAGTGACATGGCACCCCCCCTCGCACTTACCCTCATGCCACCTCTCTCCCTGCAGACTTTGTGGTGGACCAGATGCAGGCGGTGAAATTCGCCTTTGACATTGCACGAGGCATGGCCTTCCTGCACACGTTGGAGCCCCTCATTCCACGCCACCACCTCAACAGCCGCAGCATCATGGTGAGCGTCACTGTCGCATGGCCCASCCCTTCCTCCTGCAGACTGGGGCAGGGCAGGCTCCCCTCTGACCACCCCTCTCTCCCCAGATCGATGAGGACATGACAGCACGGATCAGCATGGCTGACGTGAAGTTCTCCTTCCAGTGCCCAGGGAGGATGTACGCGCCAGCCTGGGTGGCACCAGAAGGTGAGCGCCCGGTAGCCAGGCCCCTCCTGCTGCTTGGCCCCTTCCTCACCCTCAGCCCCATTCAGCCCCCCATGCTGGATTCCCTACAGCCTTGCAGAAGAAGCCAGAGGAAATTAACAGGCGCTCGGCTGACATGTGGAGCTTTGCAGTGCTGCTGTGGGAGCTGGTGACCCGTGAGGTGCCATTTGCAGACTTGTCCAACATGGAGATAGGCATGAAGGTGAGGAGAGGGCTGGGCAAAATGCACCGGTCCAGACCACATCAGCCAGGGCATAACGGGGCCTAAGCAGCCAGCAGGGAGGGGAGGCAAGGCCCAGCAGAGGGGAGCTCACCGACACTCCTCCCAGGGGTATGGGCTGTGCCTGTCAAATGCAGGGCTGGGTCCCGAGTTCTGATCCTGCCCTGCTCTCCCGTGCTCCCAGGTGGCACTGGAGGGGCTACGTCCAACCATCCCACCTGGCATATCCCCACACATCTGCAAGCTGATGAAGATCTGCATGAACGAGGACCCAGCCAAGCGCCCCAAGTTTGACATGATTGTGCCCATCCTGGAGAAGATGCAGGAGAAGTAGAGAGGGGGGTGCCTCCCAGCCAGCTGACGCTGCCATGCTTCCCTCCCCGCCACCCCCAAGTGCCTTCTTTAACCCCAGAGCCAAGGGGGAGCAGGGAATGCCCCCTCACCCTGAGCCAGCCACGGACACACGGTACAGACAACGCTGCCTTCTCTGGAGCTGCTCTGCAGGCTTCAGACACTGTAGCACCAAATCTGTGGCAGCACCTCCATCCTCCCTGGCAGCTACGGGCAGAGACTGAGCAGGAGGCCTGGCCCACAACACTGAGCATGGCTGGGCTCTGCTACCTGTGAGGCTGGGACGGGGCTGTGGAGCCACCCTGTCCTCCTTGTCCCCAGGCCCAGAGCAACTCACTCACTTAACAGTCTCACGTTAGGCAATACCCAGTCCTGGTGCTCTTCCCTACTAAGGACAGTGGGGTGAAGCTTGCCTGTTGCGCCCAGCACCACCCCAGCTTCGCGCTTCACTCTATTGTTTCCATCCAGGCCATGTGGAAAAGCCGCCAGCATCTGAAATAAACATTTGTTATGAAAACTGGCTGCTGCTGGAGGGGTGCCTACGTGCACAGGGCGTTGTCCACAGAAAGGGGGAAAGACTGATGCAGGGGCTGCCCAATAGTCTGCAGAGTCCTAGGCTCTGGATCTGCGCCTGTACCAACCCTCCTCCAGTAACTGGAGCAAGGAAAGCAGGTGGGCTAACAGCACCCGCCTCTTTCCAGAGAAGGGCCCAGGCTGTCCGCAGTGCTGTCCGCGCAGGCTCCTGAGCGTTCCTCTTGAGAGCCAACAGGTATGCTTGGGAGGAAGAAATAAAGAAGAGGGTTGGGCTGACCTATTCCCACTACACCCACTTTCCTTCAGCTTCTTGGGGCAGGGCTAAGCCCTCCTGGGAATGGCAGAGGGCACAACTATAACCCACCAGTTGCGAGCCCTACAACCAACCCCTCTCTGCACTGGCCTTTCAAAGGCATGGGACCAACTTCTGTTTGTGTAGTGAGAATAGAGGCCCTAGCAGGCCAGCTTGTGTGCTGTTTTACTTGTAGGCAGGGCATTAGCACGTGGGTGGGAGACAAGATGCCTTTCCACAAAAAAAACTAGCCAGCTGTTTAATGGCACAGAAGCGACCCTAAAAAAGTTCCCAGTGACAAACCCTTAGTCTTTATGTGAAGTAATGTGGCTTTTTCACATTGATGCCATATTCTGCAAGTGCTGGTGTCAGGTCTTCCATGGTCAGCGTGTACTTCTTATCCTGAAGGGACAAGGAGTAGCATCAGTCACAACAAGAACAATCTAAGCTGCCAGGCATTCCTCAAAACCTTGTGGGTTTAGGATTTTTCCCCTACAAGCTGTGGTGACCTGCATGTGCACAATTCCCAGAAGCACCTGCAGACCCGCATTTGGGGCATTAACCAGCTCTTAAGTACTGCACGTTTTGTTTGCTCTGTGCCCTCAGCTGCTCAGTCGACAGAAAGACACCGAGCATTAGTCAATGCTATGAAGATAAATTACATCGCCGTCGTGAGGCCCCCGAACCACAAACAGATGATGACTGGGAGAATTCCCAGAAACTATGGCTACGTGCTTGCTCCCCATTTATGTTTTTCCCCAAGCATGTGAGTTTTGGTTGCTCTCAGAGAGAGTACGCAGGGCTAGATGGCCCTCAGTCTGATGAGGTACAGCTACTCACACATTCCTCTGAAGCCATCAAAGCATATTCCAYGAATTCCAGTGCCCACCTCATTTTCCCGCCAGCATCCCTTTTCCACCAGCAGAGCCCTAGCTTATTAGCAAGCACGTTGACCCTTCAGGAGCACAACAGGTTTAAGACTTTCTACAACCCGCATCCCCGCATTCAATGGCAGCAAGTTTAGCTTGCTACAGACCCAGGAGAGGACGCTTCCCCTCATCCAAGCAGCCATTCTGTCCTTCTCTCACCTTGCTCTTATTGCGGGAGCTGCCTGAGGCTGTTCCCTTCATCTTGCAGTGCTGCAGCGCATCATTGGCAATGTCAGAAATAAACTTCTGTGCGGCCAAAGAGATCAAACGAATGCTACCCAGCAGAGAAAGAGAAGGGATAATTTCAGACAGACAGCACAGAGCACCACTGGGATCAAGGAATTTCTGTTGGGATCCCGGCTATCAGACCCTGAATGGGGTCCCTGAGACCACACTCTACCACACCTGCTGCCACTTACATGCGTGGATCAGAGGCCTCGAATCCTGCTCTGTTGAGGTAATAGCCCGTGACAGCATCTGGGATCTGTACAAGAGAAAAGTTGGAGAAACTCTGCTTCCCTATGGCAGCCTGTCACCTGCATGCAGCCTGCCCCCAGCGCGTCCCGTGTACCGTAGGCGTGTAATCCTCCAGCTGCATGAGGAAGTCCACCAGCGGCGTTGTGGAGACCACCGGTTTCACGTCCCCGTTGGCCGCGCTGGGTGGCACGTAGACCCCATTGGACATAGCCCCTTCAGGGGGAGCTGCGGCCACCGCTGCAGAGACGGGCACTGCGGGCACAGGGCACTCAGTGGGCAGCTATCCACAGGTGCAGCCCGGACCCCCACCTGCCGGGACCCCAGTCCCCCACGAGCCGGCACCCAGGACCCCCGCAGTCACGGCGCCCCGCACCCCCAGGCACCCACGGACTATGTGGACGGACAGGCTCGCTGCCCGGGTTCGGGGTGTGCTCACGGGCCGCGCACCCCGCGGGAGACCCCTGTGCGTGGGTCCTGCCCTCCAGGGCCCCCCACTCGCGGACCCCACACGCCACCACCACCGCGTTCCCAGGCCCCCGCCGCCGGGGACCCCAGGCGCCCGTGGCCCCGCTCCGCCGCCCCCGGCCGGGCCCCGCCGAGCCCCCCCGGCGCTCCCCCG
>JAYKAV010003018.1:439325-507985 GCA_035582835.1 Phoebastria nigripes
AGCGCGCCCCCGGCGGCGCCGCGCGGCACAGACGGAGACGGGACGGGAGGGGCCCCACGGCTTTATTGGCGCCGGCGCCTCACGGGACTGCGCGGGCGTGCGGCCGCCTCGCCCCCGCCGCGTGCCGGTGCGGGCGGGTCAGGGCGCCAGCAGCGCCCGCAGGAGGCGGGGGAAGTTGGGGGTGCCCCAGCCGGTGACGGGGTCCCAGGCGGGGCCGGCGCAGAAGCCCTGTCCCTGCACGGTGCCGTCCAGGCAGGAGAGGTGGCAGCCCTGCGTGACCTGCGGGGACAGGCCTCAGCATAGCCGGGCCGGCCCCACCGCGGGGACCGGCGCCCGGCCCGCGGGGAACGGGCTCCCCCTGCCCACAGCCCCCGGGAGGACTCAGGGACGCCCCCAACGCCCAGAGGGGGACCAGGACCCCCCCGCAGCCCACGGTGAGAAAGGAACCGCCGGGAACACGCCCCGTGGGGGGAGCGTGGGAACCCCTGGGACGCCCCCTGGGGCAAGGGCCGCCCCCCTCCCCAGGCAGCAACGGATCCACCTCAGGACACGCCCCTGCGCAGCCCAGGGACCCTCCCAAACACCCCCAGTAGGGCAAGGGGACCCCGTCGCATGTAGCCCGCGGGAAAGCGGTGCAGACCCCCCCCAGGACACACCTCCCGCGGGAAGGCGGCGGCAGCAGCAGCACCACCACCACCCGCCCCCCCGCAGGACGCTGTTGGCCCTGCCCTGCCCCAAGCACAGCCTCGGGAGCAGGAGACCCAGCCTTCCCCACCAGCACCGGCCCAGCCGCTCCGTGGCACCCAAGACGGGCCCCCCGCCCAGCTCACGTCATAGAGCGCAGCATCGTGCCCCTGCTCCTGCAGCTGGTAGAGTGCGGGGTTGAGGAAGCCCAGGGGCGCGAGCCCTCGCTGCAGGCGCCGGTCGTTGATGAGTGCCACCATGCCCCCCACCACGGGCGTGGACGCCTGCCAGAGACACGAGCGCCTCAGCACCCGGCAGCTCAGCCACTGCAGGCCGGCACAGGGCTGTCCTCCTTACCGACGTCCCTGACACCCAGGGCAGTGGGATGCGGTTTGTCACCACCCAGTAGTTGTCAGAGAGGGCAGACAGGTCAGGGTAGGCACGGCCACTGCTGTTGTAGTAGGAACTGGGAGGCAGCTTCGAGGCCGAGCGCAAGAAACGCCCGACTGCAGCAGCCTGGGGAAAGCACAAGGTAAGGAGCGGGATGCCTGGCAGTGGGACCCTGCCCCTGCTCACCTCCATCCTGCCTTCCCCTGGGCGGCAGCCCAGCCCCGCGGCTGCTTGTGCTGACCACCGCCCCTCGTCACCCCYGCCAAGCACCACGCAGCCCCCCGGCCCCAGCCGCACCCCCTGGGTCCGGCACAGCAGGCACCTCCTCACCTGGTAATCAGGCATGGGGAAGACGTTGCTGAAGCCCCCCCCGCTAATGTAGTCCGTCACCTCTGCAGTCACCAGGAAGGGGTTCTTGAAGGACGTTCCACCCACGGTGGTGACATAGGGACTGGGGGGACAGGTGTGCACTGCAGGTGGGCACGCAACTTGCCTGGGGCCTCAGCGGCACCCCACACACCAGCCCCTTCCCAAGGAGCTGCACAGGTCCCCCCAGCTCTGAGGTCTGCCAGYGTCCCCAGGCACACTGGTGGGGCTGACCCTCAGGAGTTCCCCAAAGGGGCTCAAAACCAGCTCGAGGCAGCAGCTGGCCACAGGCTGGGGCTCGAAGTGCCAGCAGCAGCTTTCAGTTGGCCTCGGCTGTGGACGAGCTGCAGCAGCCAGCTCTGCGTGGAGCCTCACGTCTCCACAGGACCCAGGTTCACCTCCCCACATCTACCTTGAGGCTGGAAAGCTGGGCCGGAAAGTGTGGTTCCCACCGGGCACCCTTCTGCACCCAGCACCATCGTCACCTGCCGACAGAGACAGACGGGGTAATCCAGCAGTATCCAAACCGCCCCTCATCCACCAAATGCTCCCAGAAGTGACCTGGGGGAAGGGCTCTCTCCACCTGCCAAGCTGGGATTCCCAGGCAGGGGATCCTGGCTGCCCAGAGGCAAAGTCCCCCTTCGGTGTTCAGCACGGAGGTTCCCCACTGTGCTGGGACCCTCAGACGCACCCACACTGTACCAGCCAACAGCATGCACCTGAGGCAAACAGGATGGTCAAGCCCCGGGCAGCTGCCTTCATGAACTCCACGTTTACACGCTCCATGTAGGCTAGTGACAGGCTGTCCTCATCATCCCCATAGCTCACAGAGTGCACCCAAGGCAGCGATGACATGTTGCTGAGCAGCAGCAGCCAGGCCAGGAAGGGCTCCTGGCTCTCGTGCCTCCCTGCAGAGACAGAGGCAGGGCAGGTTCAGCTCCTCCTAGGACACCAGGCTTGAGGGAAAGTGGGGGATAGCATAGCGGGGGACCATGCCTCAACAGCACCACTAGCACCAGGAGCCGAAGCTCCAGCTCCTGCCCTGCCTACAGAGAGCAGATTCACAGCCCAACTGGTTCGGAGCTCTCCCGTGAGCTCTTGCTGGCAGCACAGCTGATCTCGGGGATTGTCACAGTGGATGGCGTCTGTCGCAGGGCTGTAGCCACCCTTGATATCCAGGCAGCCACGCAGCCCTTCGGAGACTCAGCCAAGCCTTGACCCCTTTACCCGTAACAGTGGGTCCCAGAGCAGTTTGATGTACGTTCCACCTCTATCTGCCAAGGTCCCTTCCTGCCCCTCATCCCTCTCCATGAGGTGGGGAGAGCAGAGCCCCAGCCACCCCTTCTCACTCCCAGTTGCTCATGTAACTGCTTGTCTCTGCACCCTTTCCACATCACTAACTGCATGGAGGAGGTGGAAGTTAATGCAGAGCTGTGCCCGCCTTCACCATCAGGAAGACAGAGCTGGTAGTCCTAAGGGCACTCATCTCCTGTTCGGCGAGTTTCTGATCTGGGACAGATTACGCTTTGTCCTACAGCACCATAGCCATGTTTGTGCAGGCTGTTTTGCAACCTTGTTTTCTCAAATTGCCTTACTCTCCTTTATTCACTCTACTGCTAGATTCATGGGTGAGAAATCAGCTTCAACCTCAAAGAAGCAGGAAAAAAAAAAAAAAGACACAGTTGCTGCACTCCCCCTCCATGGAAAGGCAGCAGAGTAGGGTGACTGCTTTACATTGTGTAGTCGAGGCRTGGAAGTCCCTGTTAGAGGATACTCTGGATGCTGAAAGTTCACATTGGTTCAAAAGCAACTCCACAAATCAATGGAAGATGATTTCCCTACTAGCTATTAGAAACCAGCATCAGCTCCAACTTTGGAAGTCCACAAGGTATGTGCCCATAGCAGCCGGGAAAGCATTCTGGGGATGTACCACAGCCACCATGCCATTTGTGTATGCCCCTCCAGGCGTTCCCCTTTGACAGATACCAGAGAGACTCAGTACAGCCATTTAACACTTGCAGAGAGCAAGTGTTTCCCTTAACAGCAGGCAGGTGTGTTGGTGCTACAGCAAGTGGGATGCATGGAAGCAGTCACAGGGCAACTCTGGAGGGGGATCTGTACCTGCATTGCTGAAGACCCACGTGGAGATGTTGGCACCCGTGCTCATGATGTATTCCACGTCCAGACTGGCCTCCAGCCCAGCCTTGCCTTTGCCCTGGTGCCCAACCACTTGGTCAACCTGAGAGCGGTGGCCAAAGCTGCTGCCAAAGAGCTGCATAAACTCAGCCAGGTCAGCCTGATGGAAGTACTGTTCCAAGAACTGGGGGGACAAGGAGTGGACAAGTTTTTTCTTGTTTTCTCTTGAAAAAACAAGGTAAGTTTTTTCTCTTGACTTAAAAAGTTGGCCCAGCACGCATCTGTGAAATGCTAGCCCACYGGGCGCTCCCACCAGCTGCTGAGGAATCCCCACAGTTGTCCTGGGACCACCAGAGCAGCAAAGTGTTGGAGAAGCACCAACATGTGGAATTCCCACAGCCTACGGGCCTCTGACCTGGACCGGCTCCACCAGTTACCTGGGCACAGGCCTGGCTGTTGTTTGGCAGTAGCCCAATGTCTCCTCCTGTCATGTTGTATCTCTTACGAATGATGGAAGGCGTCACGCCCAGGTGGAAAGCTGCTCTCCCTCCATAGTGCTGCCTTGACTCCATTTCCTTCTTGGCCCAGACTCTGCTGACCACCTTTCTCTCTGCGGGGAACCGGTGCAGACCACCCACTGGCGCGCAAGCAAGCAGGAAAAGAAGCAGCTGTTAGGGCCCAGAGCTCTGGGAGGACAGTATTATGGCCCCTCAGCTCCCCTTCACCATCCTCACTCAGGCTTCATGTCCGAGAAGGCTGGCCTGCAGCAGAGCTTGAAGGAGCCCATCCCCTGCAGCACCTGCCCCGAGTGCTGCACAGGAGGTGGGGAAGTACTCCCTCAGCTTCCTTGCCAGCCCTCACAGGTAATCCCAGGCTGCACAGCTCAGGCTCCCCGCTGCCAGGCCACTACTGCAGCTTGGCACCCCTCTGCTCTCCTCGTGGAACAGCCGTGGGAGCCCACACAAAAGGGACTCACAGGAGGGAGTTTTCCACCTCAGAAGCAGCTGCACGTCCACAGAGACAGGCTGCACCTGAACTCTCCGCACTGAGCATCCAGGCCCGAGAGCACCAGTAAGAAACACTTACTTTGGATGCTGCCTGTCCACATCATAGAATCATAGAACGGTTTGGGTTGGAAGGGACCTTTAAAGGTCTAGTCCAACCCCCCTGCAATGAGCAGGGATATCTTCAACTAGATCACATTGCTCAGAGCCCCATCCAACCTGACCTTGAATGTGTCCAGGGGTGGGGCATCCACATCCTACGCACAAAGCTCCTCAGGGGGGCCTAGGGGCAGCCAGGACCATTGCTGGAGGGCCTGCAGCAGTGTCCTCTGGGACACCGGGATGGCCAGTCCTGGCTGCTCAATGCTTAATCTCCCACCCACACCCCAGGCAGTGAGAGCTCTGGGCAGCCTCAGCTCCCCCGTGTGGGACGTACCAAAGTCAATGTGCTCAGCCAGCTCCTTGGGGACAGTGTAGGGGAGTGGGGAGCGCACAACGCTGCGCTGGCCCTTCACGTACCGGTGGAACTCAGCCCCTGGCAGGAGGTGCTCGGCCGTGCTGCAACACAGGGACAGCCACCGCGCGAGGATTCGTGCCACTGGGACAGCCGTCAGTGCACCTGTCCAGCAGCATGCCCGTTCTCTGCCCTGCCTTCCGCACCCTTTCCACCYCGCTTGCTACTGGGACAAGTCAGGGATAATCTCCACTTCCCACCAGCACAGCTGACCTCGTAAAGCAAAGAGCACCTTCCATACCCCACCAATTCCCATCACCAAACCAACCCAGAGCTCTGATGCTGCAGGGTCCCCTGCAACTCTATCCCAGTCCTCCAGTGGGGACTCTGCAGCCCCACAGAAGGCAAGAGGAGGTGCAGGGCTGGCCCAAGCACCTAAGGGATAAGCACGCCTTGTTTCCAGTACTACAGATCACCAGCTGTGACTCCCCCCAGCATCAGGAGTGGGCACACAGGCAGCCAGCTCTTGGCTGCAGAACCCGCACAGYCCAGGCAGAAATGCGGCTCAGCCCTCCGTCACCCTGCCTGCACTGCAGAGCCCTGGGGAAGGGGAAGTCTCAGCAGGCAGGGGCAGCATCTGGCTTCTCCTGTCTTTGTGGGAATGGCACGGCCACCACAGTGGGGCCCAGCCCCACCCAGGGCTCACCTTGCTGGCATGCGGCACTCCAGGAAATCAAGCGTGGTAACGCTCCTGCAGTTCTCAACACCATGGCCTTGCAGCCACTTCAGCACTGCCATGAGTGTGGCTAGGGACGGCTGGACAAGGTCCCGCACCTGCTCCAGGGTCAGGTACTGACCTGTGAGGCACAGAGAGGGTCAGAGCACCCTGCTTCCAGGGCCTGATGGGGCCTGGCAGGGCTTAGGCGCACAGTCATTACCGTATCGTGGCGAATGGGGGTCTGAGACGGCATCGACGAGCCGGGCAAGGCGCCCCATGCCTCGCTGCCGGAGGGCGAAGGTCAGCTCCACTTCATGGCCAGGGTTCACACGGCCGGCATGGGTCCAGCTGGGGGGCACACTGCGGGGAGGCTGTGAGCGGCAGGCGGGCACCAGCACCCCGTCCTGTCCCACCGACCCTGGCACCTACCGGAACGGCTGGTCCTGCTCCAGGGCCAGGCCCGCAGCGCAGCTCCAGGCGGCTGCACACAGCGCCAGCAGGGCGGGGACCCCCCGACACCTGCAACAGGCAGTCAGGGGAGAGCGGGCACCGGCGCGGCCCCGGGGCCACCGGCCGCACCAGGGGAAGCCCGGGGACTGCCAGGTGCCTGCCTGTCCTCCCGAGCCCCCATCACCCCGGGCCGGGGAGCCCCGCCTGACCTCCCCGAGCTCCCGTCACCCCCGGGCCGGGGAGCCCCGCCTGAGCCCCCCCGGCCCCCCCGGTCCCCGTTACCCCCGCGCCATCCTGCCGCCTTCCGCCGCAGCACCCCGATCACGTCTGGGGGCGCATGATTCCCAGTCACGTGAGGAGGCCGAAGCCACGGTCACGTGGTGGGCAGGGCCCTATACCCGCCAGTCACAGCGGCCCGGGCGTCTGCGGCCCTTGGGGCCGCAGGCTGTAGCCGAGAGCGCCGGACCGGACCGGGACAGTGGCTGTGATCATTACCGTGGCCGAGAGCACCAGGACCGGTGCCAGCCCATCCTTCCGGGGACTCGCCAGCGGGGCCGCGCCGCTAGGCCCGTGGCGGGCTCCGGTCACGGGCCCGGCGGGGAGGGCCGCTTGCCGGAGGCCCGGAGAGGCTGCCTGGGCACGACACCGGCCGCCTCCCGGCGCGGTCCGGTCCGTGCTGCCCCGCCCCGACCTTCCCCGTCCCTCTCCCGGCCGCCTCCCAGAGCATTGCGGAGCCGTTACCGCGGCAGCCCGGAGCGCAGCAGCCCGGTGGGACGGCCCGGAGAGGAGATGCAGCCGCGGCTGCTGCTCTGGGCCGAGGGTCCATGTAAGGGTCCCGGGCTGGGGGGGGCAGGGGTCCATGTAGGGCTGGTGGTCCCGTGCGGGTCCTGGGCTGGGGGGGGCAGGGGTCCCATGCGAGACTGGGCTGAGGAGCCTGGGCTGGGAGCCAGCTGGGGAGGGGCAGGGGTCCTGCCCAGCGCTCCCACCAGGGCTGGGATGTTTGTTGGGGGAAGCAGGCCCTGGCAAGGGAGGGGTGCTTGGGAGCAGCAGGGCCTGCAGAGAGAGGGTAGGGCTGGAGGTCCCCATTGCATGAGGCTGGCACCTTGCTGGAACCTTGCTCTGAGGGGTGGCTGCAGGGAAGCGACTGGAAGGTCTGAGCTCCCCTTGGGGCCTGCTCCTCTGTGCCTACCCCAGGGCTTGGGGCAGCAAGCCTTATGAGCAGGCTGCAGCCTGGGGCATGAGTGCCCGGGCTGTCCTCTGTGTGCAGCGGCTGGGCATCACCAGTGAGTCCAGCAAGAGCCAGGAGGCATGGGGTTGGTGGCAGAGCACATCTGCATACCCTGCATCTCCAGGGCTGCCATTGCCTGGGCCTGCTGGCGTTCACACCGCAGCCACCTGGGGCTGCATGCAGGGACGTGGGGAAGCTGTGGGCACTGGGTGTCTTGGTCAGTCRGGAGCACGGGTGGCAGGGGTGTGGGGGAGGCTCAGGGGACTATGAGCACATGTTCTTGCTTGGTTGTGAGAGTGGGCTGCAAGGTGGTGATGGGCCATGTGGCAGGAGTCATGTCCACACCACACCGCCCAGCGACTAGTGCAGCCTGCTGTCCAGCTGGCACTGTCACAGGCAGCCACTTGTCTCCCACAGCTGCTGAGCTGCAGCTCTCAGCTTCCTGTGCTTGTTCTCTCAGATATTYGTTCCCACACTAGGAGCTCTCCTAATTAGGATCACAAAAGTGGTATTATGATACTTGCAGATCTCAGGGTTGTGGAAGGTTCAAGCAGTTTTTGCAAGGGAGCTCTGGAAATGGTGTGTCAGACACCATGGAGCTTGTCCCCCTGCCCACGAGCCCAGGGGCAGTACTGGAGCGTGTGTTTCGGAGGTGGCTGGTGAGGCAGAGGGTGCTGTGACCCCATCTGCCCCAGGCCAGTTTGGCTCAGCTAGCCTAGTCCTTGTCCCAGCCCTGGTCACATGTGCAGACATGCTGCATACCGTGGCTCCAGCAGTTCCCAGTTGCTTTGCTGCTTCTGCAGAGCAGAGTCCAAGCCAGGAAGAGACGGACAATGGGAAAACCACCTGCCTGGCCCAGGCTGCCATGTCTCCCACGCCAGAGCCACACTGTGGCTGCCCAGAGCAGCAGCTGCAGGGGGAGAGAGGCCTGGAGGATCTCTCTTGCCTCAGTAGCAGCACAAGGCATCACTAAAGAAGTGGGCTGATGCTTAGATTGTTGCAGGGTAGGTGAAAGTCCTTTCCTAGGAAAGGCCAGGGCTGTAGCAGTCCTGCTGTTCTCCTTTCTGCTTTTAGCCCTGCTGTGCAGGCAGTGCTTTTCCAGCTGCACCGTGTGTGCAGCTGAGAGGTGGAGATGCCATGTGCCTATGCAGGCAGTGCCTGCTGCAGACCTTTGGCCCTGCTCCCTTTGGGTGAACGGAGGCAGCCAGGAGACCCAGTGGGCCTTAACCAGCATCTTTCCTCTTCACAGAATACCACTCAGCATCTCATTGATGCTGGGACCTCAGCCCTTGTTCCTCAGGCTCACCCAAGCCCCTCTCTGGCCTCCGAGGTACTTCCCCTGCCACCTTGAGGCTAGTTCTTGTGTCTTCTAGGAACCCACTGCTCCATCCCCATTCCTTGCGGGATGCCAGCACTCCTCTGTGGGCGCTGCCCATAGCGTGAGTGTCTGTGCGAAGCCCTAGGGCACTTCTGGTCCCTGCAATTGGAAGCACATGTAGAGTTTCCATGCATGCAGTGCTGTGTGGTTTGCAGCAGCTGGAGCTGGTTGCCTGCCTGAAGCTGTGCAGTTGCACCCTGCAGGGCCGGGGGGGCAAGCTGGGGAGCTGTCTGGGGGGGGAGACTGTGGCCAGGGAACACAGGGGAAAGGGCTGGGCATGATGGGTGCAGGGCAGCCATTAGGGGTTGGGGGCCAGGGGACATGGGGCCCAGTGCAGCAGAGAAGGTTTAGAGGGAACAGCCCAGCATCCCCTCACATCCAGCCAAGCCCTGTCCCCCCAGCCTCATTGGTGGGAATAGCTTTCTGCTGTGCCACAGGAAGGCTCCTGAACCATGTGGAGGTAGCTGCCTGTCAGGGCTGGGAGTCACCTGTCCTATGTGCAAGCGTGGTGCTGAAGCATGGGTCTGCCCAGCTGGAGGTGGCCCTGGGTGCTGCCCCTTCCCGAGACCCTGTGAGGAAACAAAGACTCGGGATGTGCAGGGAGGCACGTGGGACCCTGATGGCACCAGAATGAGCAGCTGCAGGGCAGAGCGCAGTCCCTGCACCCAGGCCACATCTGGCTGTTCCTAGTCTGCTGCACTGCGCTGCCAGCCATGCAGCCCTTGCTGCTTCCTTGTCCTGCACCTGGGCATGCAGCCCTTCCCGTGTCCCACCCCTCACCCTGTCCCACCACATATGGGGTGGCCCACCTTCCCATTCCTGGTTCCCTGCTGCCCCAGACCCAGCCAGCCACCCCAGCCTGTGTGGCACCGACCCAGCAGCTACAGCTGCAGCCTGGAGGGAGTCGCCGCTGCTCAGCCTTGACACACATCRGCTGGGAGCCTGGGGTGCTGGGCAGTGTGCGCTGCCGGAGAGCTGCAGCCCACCCGGCTGTCCAGCTGGTTACAGCTTTGGGCATGACTTTAAGCGGGATGAGATTTGCATCAGATTATTTCCTGGATCTGTCTGGCCAGCAAAGATTAGGTTGCCCTGACAGAGCTAATTACTCTAACAAGCATCTGCTGCTAGTCTGACTGGCTGGTCTGCAGCAGGCAGGGGACAAGAGAGCCTGAGCATCCAGTGAAGCTGCCAAGATGTCCTGGGTGGAGCTCTGCTCGCCACGGGTATGCTTGTGTGCTGTTCCTGCAGATGGAGGCAAGTGTGCCCCCTCCTCTGGACAGTCGGGATTACCTGAGGTCAGGCAATGCCAGGGGAGAACAGTAACATCAAGGTCCTTCTTGCTGGCCAAAGATCCCCTTAGTCTCAGCCACAGAGCAGCAAGCATGCCTGGCGTGCATTGGCATTGCTGTTGCTACCAGTCAGGGAGGTGGAAGGTGTTAGGTTATGTGATAAAGTAGCACAGAGAAACAGTGGCAGGCAGAGGAACCCCAATAACCCAGTCAGAGAAGGGGACACCCTTCCCCAGCTCTGCCCAGGCTGTCACTGGCTCATGATCAACCCCATGGTCTGAGGGTGGCACCCATCGGAATGAGTGAATGGGAGCTGTTCTCCCAGTCATGCCACAGACTGAAGGGGCACTGCCTAGGAGTATGGGACGCGTTATGAGAGGCAAAATGCGCAGCATTTTAGGATTGCGCAAGACTTATTATGGGATGTTTAGCAGAGGAACTAAAAGGTGAGGAAAGAGAGGGATCAAGGTGGTTTGGAGAGGAACAAAAAATGGGAAAACAGGGAAAAAGGGATAAAAGTGGCTGGTCACATGTAAATGGATTGGTGGTCAGTACATTTGTCTGGCCATGTCCTGCATCCGATGACTGCACAGCCTGTCCTGTCTTCTTCTTAAACTCAATTTCTAACTATTTTCCTGGGTTGGGGGACTCTATTCTGTGTGCATGTGTGTGCGTCAGATGTGTGTGGAGTCAGATCACAGGTCACAGGGCCAGTGTGCCCATGGTGCCAGCAACTGGAGAGAGTGAGTATAGGTGCACGCGTGAGTGTGCCATTGCTAGCAAATAGCAATCCAGACTAGGCAGTGAGTAGGTGAAGTGGCCTGGGAGGGAGGGGAGTGAGTGTGTGTGTGTGTGGCAGGACCACAGGGGAGAAGGCTGCCAGAGGGATTGAGGGAGTCCTAGCCAACTGCCAGAGAGACCGTAGGGTCCGGAGATCAACTGAGAACCACTTGTGTGTCTCTGTGTGTCTGTGTCTGTGTGTTAGGCAACAGGAGGTGAGGAGATCCAAAGGCAAGCTACTGGGTAGGCTGATTTTCTAAGCCCACTTACCACAGGGATCCACAGTGTGTGTGTCTCTGCATGTGTTGGTGTCTGTAATGGGGGGTCTGTAGCAGCTGGAGTGGGGCTGTGGCCTCAGGGACTCATACATCTAGGTGTCAGCAACTGGGGAGACTGGGAATCCATGGGCACCTACTGGGCAGACTGTGTGTCTAAGCCCAGCTACTGGAGAGCTCCACATTGTACATGTATATTCCCACTAACAGACCTTCATCAGCCAGTAAGGGGAGCAGGATGAGGCTGTTGGTGCTGTTTGTGTCTGTTGCTCTGTATGGCCAACTGTGTGCACACATGTAGACATGTCTTGTACACCTGTGTTTGTGTGTGTGCCTGTCGGGAAGACATGTTCAACCTCACTACTGGTTAGACCTAGGGCCATGGCTCTGTGGCATCCTCACCTGCCGGATTTGGCAGCCTCTCATAGAAGGGACTCGCATGATGTAGTCATGCACATGGGTGCCAGTAGCCTGGCCAGGGCAACAGCCAAGCCAGGGCTGTGTGTGCAGCAATGCTGGGACATGCACAGCCACACCATGCACCACTGGAGGAGTCAGGGCCACACAGGCCAGGCCCACAGTGCTGTGCTCAGGCTGAAATACCTGCACCTCATGTGCTAAGGCCAGGAGGCAGGCAGCTGTGGCCAGGCAGCAGGGCTGCTACAGCACAGCCCACATGTCCCAGCTAGTCCCAGCTCTCCCACCCAAGGCACTGCCCAGAGTGAAGTGCAGGGTACAGGTCCTGCCCAGGTGCCTGTGGCCCATGACACGTTGCTGGCAGCCAAGCCATGTGCTGAGCCCCACCGTGCCTCAGGTCTGCCTCCCACCTGCCAGCCCTGCTGGTGCTTTCCCCAGCACCTGGCGGGGCCGTGGTGCCAGCACAATGCGAGCCCAGAGCAGCAGTGATGATGTCGATCTCTGTACAAACAAGTGTGGTTTATTAAGGCATTTCTTTGAGAAGTTGGCACTTGGGTCCAGGCTGTGCTGGAACGGCCCAGTGTGCAGGCCGATGAGCAGCGCCCAATACATGCAGCTCAGCGAGACACAATACAAAAGGTACAAAGAAAGTAGAAAACAGGAATCGTAGTACAATGTGTAAAAATAAATAACTGGAGGCTCGGCTCCTGGCTGGGCTCAGCAGCCCATGGCTGTGTTCCCCCTGCCCCCAGGGGCTGCTGTGTGTCTGATGCTTCTATGTGGCGTGCAGGGAGGTGACCTGTCCATGTCCAAACATGCAGGGGGGAGCAGAGCTGCTTGGCCACCCTGGCCTGCGCAGGGCTTGGGGAGCACACGGCACCCCACAGTGCCCGTGAGCAGGACAGCCTGGCCAGGAGAGAAGGGACAAGGGGTGCCCGCCCCAAAAGCCTCCATGGGCTGTCCCTGTGTTGAGTGAGGCAGAACCCATCCTCCCTTCCCAGAGCTGCCTTGGGTCCTCTGTGGTTCTCAGGCAGTGCAGGCATGGCCCTGCAGCCCCTTTGGTGCCACCATCGCTGCTGTAGATCCCTGTCCTGTGTCGCTCCCTGTGCCCAGGACAGCTCCCAGGGCTGCCGGCACCAGGGACCCACTCACATGTGCATCATGGGGACCAGGGTGCAGCACTGTGCCTGTGGCGTGGGGACACCGACAGTGCAGGCTGGGCTGGGACCTGTGGCACAAAAGGGGAGGTTTAGGGCTGAGACAATAACAGAGATGGGGCTGCAGTCACAGATGGTTCTTAGTGGGAAATGGGGAGGGAGTGGGCAAAAGTGATGGGTTTTGCCTGCTGTGATAAAACATTTGGGGCTGGGGTTGCAGCCATGGTGCTGACGTGCTTCGGGCTGAGGCTACAGCGTGGGTCTAGGAAAAGTGTGATAGGAAGGAAATTCCCCCAGATGCCCTTCTCAGATGGCTGGGTGTCCTCCCTGACAGCACAAACATGCTCACACCAGGCTGACTGTGCATTTGCGGCTGCCGCGGTGCTCCACATGCGCTGTTCCCGGCCCTTGCTCTGCACCCATGTCTGTGTGTGGGTCACAGCAACTGTGAGCATCCAGGGCCAGAGCGGCAGGCCCTAGGACTGCACTCCCAGGGCACAGGGCCACATGATGCCTGCCTGCTCCACCATGAGCAGCCATGGGCTGCGGGGCAAGCACTGGGTGGGGGCTGACCCCAGTGTGAGCATGACACCAGCTGTGAGGCCGGCTGTGTGAGTGGTGCTGGAGTGAGGATGGGGACCAGCCCCATTGAAGTGTGGCTCTTTCCCATGCTCACAACAGGGCATGAAGGAGTGGTGGAGAGCAGCCCCTGCACAGAGGGCTGGGGTTCTGGCACCTACCCACATTTTGGAGGTGTCCCTGGTGGCCCACACTGTCCTGGTGAGCACGTTGCGCTGCAGGGCCCTGGGGGAGGCCAGCTGCCCAGTGTCCACCCTGTGGCTGTAAGATAACATGCTGGCTGCCACCATGCCAGCTTCAGGCCATGTGGCTTTTTGGGGTACCTCCTCCCACCTGCTCCCCTGCAGCTGCAGGCTGGCCACCAGGCCTGGGGCAGATGGAGTAGGTGGAGGTCACTGGCTTGTGTCGCTGAGCGGCCACATTGCTGCCTTTCCTGGGGCCAGGCCGTCTCGGGGTCAGCTCTGCTGCAGCTCTCACGCTGCCTGGTGCCTGGGCAGTGTCCATGTTTGGTGCCCCTGCCAGCCTGCAGCCCAGAGAAGTACCTGGCCCTGTGAGCAGCTTCTCCAGGAATGGGGCTCCCATGCTGAGCAGGGCACCCGCCTCCCAGCCCAGGGAGGAACAGGGCTCTCCAGCAACTCTGGGCAGATCCCTTAAAAGTCACATGCAGTGGTGGGAGGTGGAAGGGCTCGAGACACCCTAAAGGATCCACTTTCCCCCCACCAGCCACAGATAGGCAAGCAGAAAGCAGGCACTACCTTCTCCTCCCACTCCAGCTTGGCCTGGGATGGGTCTCCCCTCACTATCAGGAAGCAGGTTCAGCCATCCCTGTCCCCGCAGGCAGCATGGGCAGACTGGCAGGCTGCAGTGGCTGTGCCTGCTGAGCAGTGCATCCCTGCCCTGGGAGCATTTCTCCCCAGCCCTGCGAGCTCCTGCGGGGAAGGGGCCAGTGGGGATGGCTCAGCGTCCTGCTGCACCCAGGCTGCTGCATGGCTTGGGTAAGTGGCCGGGGAAGGGCAGGGTCTGCAGTCTGCAGTGCCCCGGCCCAGCGGGGCAGGGAGCACCCGTCTGCTCCCAGCCTCTCTCAGAGCGTAGAGTACCATGAAGCACCATCCTGCCAGGCACCGATCTGAGACCCCATGAGCACTACAAGGAACCATCGCCCTGGGGTGCTGGCACTAGGATCAGCAGTCCATAGGGCATCAAAACCAGCACTGAATCTGCCAGACCACAGGGAGTGACAGGAGCCAGCAGCCCCAAAGGACACAGGAACCCACAGCCCACGGGGGCCCCGGGCCAGGCAAGGTGCTGGGAGAGCAGGATTAGCACCCATGCAGAGCAGCCCTTGGGCTTGGCCCCACTCCTGACCCCACGGCTGCGGGGTGGGGCGGAGGAGTCCACGGGCCCAGGTCTAAATCCTGAGCTCGGCCTCCTCGGGGGGCTCCAGGGAGTGCTCGGCACTGATAGCAGAGGCAGAAGGCCCCTGTGAGATGCCAAAGGGCGAGACCACGGGGGAGCGGGCGGCCAGTGGGGACAGCGAGGGGGAAAAGCTGGGCGACATGGCAGAGGACGAGATGGAGCCCTCGTGGCTGATGGGCGAGCGGCGCAGGGAGGACGGGTGCGGGAAGGTCCTGCCTGCTGGCGGCTTGGGGGGCACAGACTTGGCACCCGGGTGGGCCACTGAGGTGATGAGGGGTGGGGGGTCGATGCGGGGCTTGGGCTCTGCCTTGGGCTTGGTTGGGAAGGGCTTCCGCAGGGAGCTCTCATCCTTGAGGCGGGCAATCTCTGTGAAGACGCTGGCCAGCGGCTGGAACTGGGGGCACCAGTTCAGCAGGTAATCCCAGTTGTAGCTGCCGCGGAGCTCCTCGTCACTGGCCACGATGGCGGTGAGCGAGCCCTCCACGGAGGGCTTGCCGTCCTCCGGGAAGGCATAGTCCTGGGGCTGGGAGGAGACGCTGAGGCCACAGCGTACACCAAGGAAGGCGCTGCCTCCCCCATCCTCGCGGTACAGCTGTGGGGGCGGCCCTGGCAGCAGCAGCCCAGAGCCCTTCTTGCTCTTGAACCACTGGGTGCTCTCCAGCGCGGCTGGCTCGCAGGAGATGTCAGAGAGCTGGTCGGCATCTTGCTGGATGCCAGAGTCAGGGCCGCGGGCAGAGATGTGCTCTTGCATGGAGGCCGTGATGCTGGCCACGCGCGGGTACTCGTTGATCATCCGGATCTCGTCATCCTCAGCGGCTTCGGCGGAGCCTCGGCCGCTGGAGTGTGAGGGGTCCAGCGAGCCGCCCCGTGTGTAGGGCCCTGCCGGCTCACCGCCATACCCTGGCAGGGCCTGGTGGTAAATGTGCTCACCCCCGGGAAGCGCTGGCTCCTCRCAGCCGAGCTTCTGCAGGGAGCCACTCTGCACGCGGCCCAGTGGCCCATCCCCCTCTGGCTTCTCGCGGCCCCGGCGGTGACGAGAGCGGACCAGTGCCAGCACAATGGCCACGGCGGCCAGCACCACCACAACGCCCAGCGAGGCAGCCACAGCCACCAGCAGCAGGTTGAGGTCCGGAGCCAGGCCGAAGGAGGTGTGCGTGACGTCGATGGTGACCTGTGCAGAGGCTGAGCGGGAGGCAGGCAGGGGGCTGCGCGCCTGCACCTCCAGGCTCATCTCACGTGGCTCCCTCTTGGCACGCCCAGCCCCAGCCTGGGGCTGGCTGTCCACACGCAGGTAGATGGTGCCTGTGGTTTGGTTGATGGCAAAGTATGGTGAGGGCTTTGCCAGGGAGTACAGTATGACGCCRTCAGCCCCCTCGTCCTCATCTGTTGCCAGCACCCGCCCGATGCTCTGCCCTTTGCGGGCGCCCTCGGGGACCTCAAAGTTGAAGGAGGGGCTCAGGAAGATGGGATCATATTCATCCTCCCCTGTCACCAGCACCCGCACAGTCACCGTGGCAGAGGCGTTGCCAGCATCAGTGGCCCTGACTAGGAGCTGGAAGGCTTTGGCTCGTTCATAGTCAAAGGTAAGTCGGGAGCGCAGCTCCCCAGAGCTGCTGTTGACAGCGAAGGCATCCCGGCCCTCCACCATGCCGGGCTCCCCCACTGGCTGCTCCAGCACTGTGTACCGCAGTTCCCCGAAGACACCGGTGTCTGCGTCAACGGCACGCAGCGTGGTGACCAGTGTGCCAGGAGGCAGGTTCTCCCGCATGCTGGCACTCAGCACCTCCACCGGGAAGTACGGCTTGTTGTCATTGACGTCCTTCACCTCGATGGCTACAGGTACCAGCGCAAAGTGCCCGCCTGGCACATCCATGGCCTGCACCACGAGTGCGTGCAGCGCCTGGGCCTCCCTGTCCAGGGGCCGTGCCAGGCACAGGGCCCCCGTGCTCTCGTGAAGCTGGAAGAGCCCATGCTGGTCACCTGAGCTGATGGTGTAGTGAACGTGGCCACGGGGCCCTGAGTCAGCATCGTGGGCCACCACGCGCAGCAGCTCTGTGCCAGGGGGTGCGCTCTCGCTCACCGCTGTGCGGTACTCTGCCCGGGTGAACACAGGTGGGTTGTCGTTGACATCCTGCACGGTGATGAGCACAGGCACTGTGGTGCTGCGCTGTGGCAGGCCCCGGTCCGAGGCTGCCACGGTGAGGTTATAGACCGGGATGGCCTCAAAGTCTAATGGCTCCACAAGCACCAAGGCACCCTGTGTGCGGAGATGCCCCCCTGCCCAGGCCACCCGGCTCTCCACCTGGAAGGCGTTGCCACCATTGCCACTGACGATGGTGTAGTCAAAGCCAGCATTCTCCCGGGAGAGGTCGGCATCACCCGCCTCTAGTGTCAGCACGGTGGTTCCTGGGCGCAGGTCCTCGGGGACACTGGCATTGTAGCGTGGTACCTGGAAGCTGGGGCTGTGGTCATTCACATCCAGCACTTGGAGCTGCACTGTGGCCCAGGATGAGAGGCTGGGAGAGCCACGGTCACGGGCCTCCACCACCAGGTCCAGGGTGGGCTGGCTGGCGTTGAATTCCACCCGCTGGATGGTGAAGAGGGTCCCTGTGAGGGCACAAAGCCAGAGTCAGCATGGGGGCCAACAGGGAGCCGGGAAGGGTGTTAGGGTTATTGGCTGGAAGAACAGGCATCTGGGATGCTGTGGTGGGAGCGCTCGGTGGCCACACCACTGTGTCTGCCTCGCTGGCCACCCCAGACAGTGACCTGGTGAGGGGCAGAGCCTGGGCCAGCTTGGGGGCACCTCCCTCTGCAGGCACTGTCAGAGCAACCCACAAGATGGGCCCCACACAGCAGCCAGCCCCACGCACCATTGCTGGGGTCAATGGCGATGTCAGGGCTGGGCACGGCCAGGTGGAAGGTGACATCCCCGTTGCTCCCCGAGTCTGGGTCAGTTGCGCTCACGGTGAGAATGATGCTGCCTGCAGGTGTGTGCTCCGGCAACGTCACCTGGAAGAGGAGGAAGCCCCAGTCAGCGACGGGTCCCCCATGTGGGTGCCTGTTCCCCCTTGCCTGAAGCCAGCAAGCAGGGCTGGGAGAAGGTCTGGGGCTGGCCAGGGCAGCAATAGCCAAGGTGGCCCAGCTCATCGCTGGCCAGGGCCTCCCCACCTCTGCACCAGGGCCATGGCTGTCACAGTGAGGGGGCCTGTCCTACGTGCACAGCACCTAGCCTTGTTAGCGTGACTCCCAACCAGCTTCAGCATCAAGTTCCTGATCCTTTTCTCTACTTTGCTCTGCTATTCTGAAGAACTCTTCAATAGTTGATATTTTCTCCACAAAAGGTATTTTACACAAATCAAAACAGCTCGTCTTTTTGGTGTGCCACACAGTGTGTACAAACAGACAGTTCCATTGGTCTGTGCTCTCACAACCTTCAAGCATTTCTGCGGCTTCCCAGCTTCTTGCATCTCTGCTCCAGAGATGCAGCACATTGCATGAGTCAGCTTTCATCCAGTGATCTACCTATGGGGCCCCAGGCCAGGTCTCGCCAGAAACACTTGTCCAGGTTGTGACATCTCCCACCACTTCCGGCCTTCCCACTGTTCCCACCTATTCCAGCACGTACCGTCTGCATGCAGATGTGCAGGCCTGCAGTTGCTGATCCCAGTGCTACGTGCCTGGTTTCAGCCTCCTGTCCATGCCACAGTGACAGCACAAGGGGTGTCAGGATGTGGATGGGAGCCCAGGAAGAGAGGGGCCAGGACTGGCTCAGACCCATCCTCAAGGGGATCTCTGTGCCTCATAAGGCCAGGTGAGCCAGGCAGCAGAGGGGCTCGTGCAGGACGGCCCACACAGCTTGGCACACCTCTGTGCACAGTACCTGATAGAAGCCCTGGCTGAAAGTCGGTGCGTTGTCATTCACATCCTCCACAACGACAGTGAGGTTGGCCTCGGTCTCATGGCGGGTGTCAGAGGCACGCAGGGTGAGGGTGTAGTGGCTGCGCTGTTCATAGTCCAGTGGCCCTGTCAGGGCAATTCGTCCCCCATACCGCAGCACACTGAATGTGCCCATGGCATCACCATCCAGCACGAGCGTGTAGGAGAGCGTGGGGCCTGAGTCCACATCATTCCCGGTCAGCTGGGCTATCTGGGTGCCCAGCAACGTGTCTGTGGAGAGGTGAGGCATGAGCAAGCAGCCCCATCTCCTTGGAGAAGACCTGGCTCACATGGTGGGAAACCAGCTCGGTCCAGAGCCTGAGCACCGCGGGGGGAGATGCTAGGGGTGAAGGGGAAGGTCTTGGGAGGTAGGCAGGGCAGGTCAAGGCTGGCACAGGCATAGGGCACAGAAGCCGAGGACAGAAAGCAGGCAGGGCAGGTGTATGCAGCCAGAGAGCCTACAGTGCGGGCAGGGGCCAGGGATGAGTTGGGAATTCAGCTGGTTCCCTCAGGACACAGCTGCAGCGTAGGGGCTGTACAACCCCCAGCCCCAGGCTGTCACAGACGGGGCAGTGCCGAAGAGCTCAGCGGGAGCTCAGCCAGTGGGTCAGCACAAGCCAGCCCTTGGCAAGGGGATGGACAGGCCTCTCTGGGGGCTTCTCCCCGACCCACAGGTGTCCATCACGCCTCAGCTCTTGCCATCGGTGACACATTACCTCATGGGGCTGAACTGCACTTACTCTCTGGGACTCGCACCTCCCAGGGAAATGGGATGGTGGGGCTATTGTCATTGATGTCCATCACCACAACGGTCAGCGTGGCAGATCCCACAAGAGGCGGCGTCCCTCTGTCCATTGCCGTTACCACCAAACTGTGGGCAAGCACAAGGGCACAGCACAAGGTTCACAGACATGTGGCCATATGTGTGAGGTAGCAATGCATGTAGGCACAGCATCTGGAACATGTCGGGGGAGTACTGCATGTGTGCACAGGGTTGGAGTGTGTACATGTGGTAGTGGAACTGTGCACAGCATCTGGAGTGTCTGGGGCAATGGATATGTGCAGAGCATCTGGAGTGCATGTGTGGGGCAGTGGATGTGTGTACATCGAGAGTACGGTGGGGCAGGGCAGCAGATGGATGCACATCTGAGGTGCGTGTTTGGAGKGCAGTGGGTTTGTGTCCAGCACCTGGAACAATCGAGCAGGCAGTGAATGTGGGCACAAGTGTTTGGAGCATGTGGTGGGCAGTGGATTCATGCACAGCCCTGGCATGGGCACATGGGACAAAAGATGCATGCATGGTTGGAGGCTTTTGCAAGGGGAGGTAGTATTTTCAGTGTGTGCAAGGGGCAGGTGTCTGGAACGTGTATGGGAGATGATGCAGGCAGAACATGTTATGGGGTGCAGGGAGACGGGCATTTGGAGCATATCTGGGTGTTGGGGAATGCATGGAGCCTCTTTGTGGAATGGTGATGGGTATGTGAATGGAATGAATGCCCTAGGCCTCCCCATGCCTGGGAAGAGGGGAGAGAGACATGTAGCCATTGGAGCATGCATACAGGGGAGAGAACATAGCCTGGGTGGAGTGGCAGAAGTTGTTCCTTGCATTCGAACCACGCACGTGTAAAAAGGTAGGGGAATACTTAAATTCTTTGTGTGTAGTGTTTGCCATTATCTTATATACATGTGGCTAGACTGGCTGGACAATGTCTAGAGTGTGCGCACATGGTGAGGAGCCCAGAGGACCTGGGCTGAATGCAGGAGGACTTGCAAGAGGGTTCAGGGCAGTGCATAGTGCCTGGAGCATGTGTGGCAGGGCAGAAGGGTGCAATGCATGGGAGTGGGAAGGGACTGAGCATATGTGGTCTGGATTAAGCAGGCAGGAAAGGGAATGGATGCAGCCATTGAAAAGAGTCCACTGCCCCCCTCACAATCTTCTCAGATTTGCTGAGACCAGACTGAACAGAGCACTGGCTCATCTCATGGCCATCTGTCATGCCTTTGATACCATTTGCTCCCCATGTTAATGCTAAGCCTAAGTTCCTGCTGTTTGGGAAAAACATTTTACAGACAGGGCTAAGACAGCTTTGGGCGGCACCAAGTAGCAGAGTATCCTCCGCAGCCTTGGGGATGCTGCTCCACAGCTATGCCCCCCTCATACCTGTGGCACAAGTTAGTCTGCCTCCACTCACCGGGTCTGGGACCAGATCTCCCTGTCCAGGATGGCAGCAGTAGTGATAGTGCCAGTCTGAGGATCGATGTGGTACAAGCCTGTCATTGGCAGGGACTGGTTGATGGCATAAGTCACCTGCCCATTCGCTCCTTGATCCAGATCATCTGCCAGGACCTGCAAAGCCACATGAGAGATTCAGCAGTGCAGTTGTGGAGCCCTGCAAACCACAGCCCTCCAAGGCTAGACCTATCCGTAGGTGTCAGCCCCAGGCCCATGGCACAGCCCCCCACCCCCTCACCCCAGCAGAGAGGCAGGCCAGGGGCCTGGATGTCCCTGTTTGTGCCCCCAGCGGTACCTGGATGACTGGTGAGTCATAGCTCTGTGACTCCCAGATGAATGCCACGTAGTTCTGCAGCTGGAAGCGTGGCAAGTTGTCATTCACATCTTGCAGGTTAAGGTTTATGGCCATAAAGCCGAAGGAAGCTGCTGTCTCTGCCTGGACCACAAGGCGCAGCCGGGGGCTGGCCTCGAAATCCAGGCTGCTGGAGTCCTGAACTGAGATGGCACCTGGGAGCAGGGAAACAGCAGGATGGGGCGGGTGAAGAGGGGGTGAGTGATGCACCAGCACATCCATCCCTCATCTTCTCTTTTGTTCTCTTGCACTCAGTCCATCCCTCTGCTCATCCATCCATTCTCAAATAGACAGAACAAACACACCGAGCTCTTCTGAGTCCTCTCCAAACTGACAGCCTTCTCATTAGTCCCAGTGAGCTGCCCTGGGTGATAAATCCTGCACCTTGCTCAGGACAGACAGCTTCCGCTTACATTAAAGCATGCAATAGTCCTCCCGCTATGGACACACCATCTGAGGTATGACCACTTTAAAAAAGAACTGCTCCATGTCAAGCCTCATGCTGCTACACAAGCTCATCAAGCTCCAAGCCAAAGTCACCTAACTGCAGCTATTAGTCTAGGTCAAATCCTTAGAAAGACACTGTAGGAGCTGCCAGCAGTTCTCCTTCTAGGGGTCTGAGGACAGACATCCGTTCTTATCCTCCTGAGCCACTGTGCACCTGGGCTTTCGTAACGACAAGGTATTGCTGTCCCACACAAGAAGGTGCAGGGCATCCAAAGAGATATACTAAAATGACTGGCAGCATTCCTACAGGCATGCATTCAAATATAATGAGGAGGAACTGTGCTCCTGTGGCTGAATTCCTGTCTTGGGGAGTCCTGCAGAGCCTCATTCACTCTGCAGCCTGTTTCAGCATCTACATGCAACCACCAGGTGAACTGGTCAGGTGATAGGGATGCAGTATCAGGCATCTAGAACAGCTATGTGGCCTTAGACAAGCTTAGCTTCTGCGTAAGAGCTCTGCTGCCAGCTTTGCATGATAACATGAGTTCCAATGCACAAAGCTGAAACCAGGCCATACATCCAGGAACGGAAAGCACAGATTACAGCTACCAGCATGGTGGCCTGGTTTGGAGAATGGCTGTGTCCTCACCTCTTGCAACCCAAGGGCTGGGAGCCAGCTGTGCTCCCTTGCCCTTCTGGCACCATTTGGCTGCCAGAGCAGGCCCTGCTTCCAGGGCTGGCTTGGCCCAGAGAAAATACAAGGAAAGCAGTCAGCAGAAGTCCGCTTTCTGAAGGGTTGTTCCTGCCTGGGACTGAAGCAGCAGAGCCTGAGGTATCACAGTATGGGGCTTGAGGATGCTCCTGTGACATTCCCCTGCTCTGGTCTTGTCCACAGCAGGCACTTTAGTATGCTCTCCAATGCAAAGCTCTTACACAGTTCCTGTGGACATCACCTCTGGTTCTCCCTGGAGAGGAGATAAGCCTGGGGATGGCTGAGGACAGTCATGGATTGGTGCCCATGCACTGGCCCATTGCCACAGCAGAGCTGAAGGACAGGGACCCAGTGTAACACTGCTTGGCAGCTGGCACAGGGCAGGAGAGCAGCACTGTGCCAGCCCTCCTTGGCCTCCCTCACTGTGGTGCTCCAGCACCCCATATCCGGTTGCAGCATGCAGCCCCTTGCCCTGGGAGAAAGCAGGGCAGTGTCTCACAGACAGACAAATGGGACTCAAGGAGGGACATGTTTTAAGGGAAAAATCCTGTATTCTGGGCACTTTGCCTGAAGGAAATGTTTCCTCATTGAGATGAAGTGGTATTGCCACAGCAACTGAGGTGCAATCGAGGTGCAGCCAGGACATGTCCAGGGTGTTCTGAGAACCACTGGTACACATGGCTCGAGCAGAGACAAGATGAAGGGATGCGAAGGGACAGGGATCACAGGGGCAGATGTGATTCTGTGACCCCATCAGGCCTTGCTGCAGCACAGCATGGCAGCTTGCCATGCAGATCAGTGTCACAGCCACCCATGGTGTAGCAGAGCCCTGCTTATACTACCCAGGACAGCAGGGAGAGGGGACCTCTCTGCGTGACTGACCTCACAGGTCTCAGCCTCCCTCACTGGGGAGCATGGTCCCTGTGTGCAGGGTCTGGCTGCAGACCTGGGTGGAAAAGCAAGGGGGAGGAGAAGGGCTCTGTGAGGTCTGTTCCAGCTGTGTTGTCAGTGCAGGGTTTCAGTTGTGAGCTGTTGCAGCGGTGCAGTGCTGCACCAGCTCTGCTCAGGGGCAGACCACTGGGCAGATCTGAGCAGTTGCTGTTCTCGCACAGCCTGGCTCTGAACTGGACAGACGGAACAAGGCACGGCTCTGGCAGCCCCACAGGCAGCCTGGGAGTCGCTTGGGGCTRCTTTCACCCCCCGGCTATAATGGCAGCCATGTAGGCTTTGGCTGAGAGACCTGGGTACACATAGAGGCATGGTGACTGCTGGCTCAGAGACCTGGGTCCTGGCTCAGGGACCAGACAGAATTGGCCAGGGTGCCACCCTGTCAGCCCCTCCTTCATGGACATAGCAGCTTTGGCCCAGCTCCATAGCTATGAAATGCTCACTTCTGAATGGCAGCTTCAGGCAGACACACTCCTATGGCAGCGTGCGAAGGCTGCTCCTTCACAGGCAGCCAATCCCTGGGCCTCAGAGCATGCAGGGGAGCCCTGGGCAGAGCAGGTCTCCACAGTCAAAGACCTCTGTGAGCCTGACTGGGGTTTTAGTACACCTGCCTCTTGATTCTGGGTTTCAGAAACTGCAGAGTACCAACTCCTGAGTTCAGTTTGGGGTTGGGGGTTACTCTGTTTGGGTGCTGGCATGCACCAGGTGACAGAGGAATTGAGGTCAGGCTGTGCACATGGCTTCGTTGCAAGGTGGCATCAGGCCCTCTGGGACAGCCAGGGTGCAGTCAGTCCTGTGGGGGCAGCTCAGCATAGAATCATAGAATCATTAAGGTTGGAAAAGACTTCTAAGATCATCAAGTCCAACTGTCAACCCAACACTACCATGCCCACTAAACCACGTCCCTAAGCGCTTCATCTACGCGTCTTTTAAATACTTTCAGGGATGGTGACTCAACCACTTCCCTGGGCAGCCTGTTCCAATGTTTAACCACTCTTTCAGTAAAGAAATTTTTCCTAAGGTCCAATCTAAACCTTCCCTGGCGCAACTTGAGGCCATTTCCTCTTGTCCTATTGCTAGTTACTTGGGAGAAGAGACCAACACCCACCTTGCTGCAACCCCCTTTCAGGTACTTGTAGAGAGTGATAAGGTCTCCCCTCAGCCTCCTCTTCTCCAGGCTAAACAGTCCCAGTTCCCTCAGCTGCTCCTCATAAGACTTGTTCTCCCGACCCTTCACCAGCTTCGTTGCCCTYCTCTGGACASGCTCCRGCACCTCAATGTCCTTCTTGTAGTGAGGGGCCCCAAGACTGAACACAGTATTCGAGGTGCGGCCTCACCAGTGCCGACTACAGGGGCACTTCCCTACTCCTGCTGGCCACACTATTTCTGAAACAGGCCAGGATTCCGTTGGCCTTCTTGGCCACCTGGGCACATTGTCGGCTCATATTCAGCCGGCTGTCAACCAGCACCCCCAGGTCCTTTTCCAATAGGCATGGTGCTGGATGGCTGCCATGATGCAAGGCTGCAGCGGGAAACCTGCAGCTGCAGCTCAGGTTCCTCAGGACTCAGTGGGGCCATGCCCCAATGGGGCTTGGGACCCCTTTCATGAGATACGGTGTGCTGGTCTGGCCTCTCCACAGTGCTCTCAGTGCCCACGCTGTGGCTTGCTTGCAGCAGCAGCACAGTGCAGTGAGCGGCTTGCAGTGACACTAGGGTGCTGAGGAGCCTGTATGGCGGCTGAGGGGATGCGTGGTGACAGCAGGCTGCCATGGGCACTGTGATTTCAGATGGGTATTTATGCACAGCTGAGCATTTCCTGCCATGCTCATGGCCGACTTGCAGTGGCCAGTATTTAATCATGGTGCCAACAGATTGCACGCTGTGCCATACCATGGGTGGCTCACAAGGACCTGCATAGTGGCCATGGGCTGCAGAGGGCACAAGCACAGTGTCAGAAAGATCTCTGTCAGCCTGGGATCCTGTCCCAAACCCAGCCATCTAGCAGGCACAAGAGAACAGGGTTTTAACAAGAAGCTCCAGCTTCACATCTGGGCTCTGAGGACTGACTTTCTCATATCACAGAATCATAGAATAGTTTGGGTTGGAAGGGACCTTTAAAGGTCATCTAGTCCAACCCCATCTACAATGAGCAGGGACATCTTCAACTAGATCAGGTTGGTCAGAGCCCCATCCAACCTGACCTTGAATGTTTCCAGGGATGGGGCACCTACCACCTCTCTGGGCAACCCGTTCCAGTGTTTCACCACCCTCAGTGTAAATAACCTCTTCCTTATATCTAGTCTAAATCTACCCTCTTTTAGTTTAAAACCATTACCCCTTGTCCTATYGCAACAGGCCCTGCTAAGAAGTTTGTCCCCATCTCTCTTATAAGCCCCCTTTAAGTACTGATAGGCTGCAATAAGGTCTCCCCAAAGCCTTCTCTTCTCCAGGCTGAACAACCCCAACTCTCTCAGCCTTTCTTCATAGGAGAGACATTCCATCCCCCTGATCATTTTTGTAGCCCTCCTCTGGACCCGCTCCAACAGGTCTATGTCTTTCCTGCGCTGAGGACTCCAGAGCTGGACGCAGTACTGCAGGTGGGGTCTCACCAGAGCAGAGTAGAGGGGCAGAATCACCTCCCTCGACCTGCTGGCCACGGTTCTTTTGATGCAGCCCAGGATACGCTTGGCCTTCTGGGCTGCGAGCGCACCTTGCTGGCTCATGTCCAGCTTTTCGTCCACCAGTACCCCCAAGTCCTTCTTGGCAGGCCTGTTCTCAATCCCTTCATCCCCCAGCCTGTATTGATACTGGGGGTTGTGATATCCCAGTCTCTTCCAAACTACAGGGCAAGCACCAACCAAGGCACCCCTCACCCTACTCTCAGCCAAGCTTTCCGTGATGCCAAGGGATGTGCGGCCTTTCAAAGGCTGCCCTTTGAAGCATGTGGTGCAAACAATGCCAGCTTGCCCAGTGTACTGGGCACTGTCACCCTGCAACCTGCCTCACTGCTCTGCCTGGGTTATCAGCCACCCACAAGCACCACTGATATGTTCAGCACCTGCTGACGGCTCAGGGAACAGTCTGGTGCAGAGGGAGGGCTCCCTTAGAATGCCCACTGGACAGTGAGTGGTTCCCCATTTATTGTCACCTTTGGGACTGCACAGAGACAGCCATGAATCCACAGCAGTGCTGCAGTCACAGCAACTTCATGCACACCAGAGAATAAAGCGCAGCAGTACAGGTGCCTGGCTCTGAGGCCCAAACATAGGATGTGTCATTTGGCTGAACTTGCCATCTAAGGCAGGGGCTGCATCCAGATTGCATCTTGGCAATGGTCTTGGCCTCTGCTAACTCCTGAACTGGACCTAGGAGTTTTTGGGGAAAGGTCCAGTTAGGAGGGACCAAAATTGTGCTGGGAGCTGTGCTAACAGCCTCTGGAAAATGACAGGTGAGTGTCCACGTCCAAATACTAATGTTATTTAATTTACTGGTATAGAGGTGTGGACTATGTTCCTGTGCCTTTGGGGAGGCTCTGAGCCTTGTGATAGCGAGCAGGCATTGGCAGAGCACAGGTGACCTCCCACTTGCTGCTTCCCCAGGTGGTCTTGGTGCTGTACCTGAACTGGGCTGAATAAGGAAAGCATTCTTCTCATTGCCGCTGACGATGCTGTATGTGATGCGACCAGAAGAGCCCCCCGTGTGCATAGCTTGGATACTTGTCACAGCAGTGCCTGGAAGAGAGTGAAACAGCGTGAAGGGGCAGCAGAGTCTCAGGGCAGGTGGCAGAGAGGGTCAGGGTGGTGTGTGGGCAGCACATGCTGTACCACAGGAACACAGCTCTGCCTGAGGACACTGCTGCCAGAGAAAGCGAGATCTAATGGTAACTTCGGGCTAGGAGCCAGGATTCGTGGGGCCTGTCTATGGCCCCTCTATGGCCTCACTGTGACCCCTGGAGACCTTCCAGGAGCAACTGGGCACCTGTGACTACCTACAGTGATCTGAACACCCTGAGGCAAACCCACAGGGATTACTGCCCTGAACAGCCTGGGCACCAGTCAGACCCTGCAGTCCCTTGGGTCTACCCAAAGCATAATGGGGCTTCCCAAGGCCCTGCAGTGCTCCCTGGTTTGATTTTCCCACAGATTTGTCAGCCCAGCACCCACCTCCCCTCCTGTCCTGTCCCATTTCATCCCAGCACTTGCTGGTCACTCTGCCCAGCTGATACCTGGGGCAGCATTTTCTGGCAGGGCCACATCACTGGTGCTCCGGGGAAAGCGCAGCCCCCGGTAGGGCTCTTCCTGCAAATGGATCACCACCACACCGGTAGAGGAGAGTGCTGGTTGCCCCAGGTCTGTGGCCAGGATGAAGAGCGTCCGCTGGCGCTGGCTGAGCGAGCCCAGGGGCTGCAGCAGTTGGATATCCCCTGTGTAGGAGTTGATTGCGAAGGCAGAGTTGGGGGTGGCAAGGCGATAGAGGATGGAGGCATTGGCACCTGCATCCCTGTCCTCTGCCCTCATGGTGGCCACGACCTGCTTGAGCGGTGTGTGGCGGGACAAGTTGACAGTGAGTGGGCTGTGCAGGAAGGCAGGGGCATGGTCATTGACATCTCGCACCGTGACTGTGACACGCACAGCTGCGCTCTTGGGCTCCCATGGTGCTGAGTCCACAGCCTTGGCCAGGAAGCTGTAACTGGGGTGGCGTTCCCGGTCCAGTGCCTGGGCACTTCTGATGCGCCCACTCTGCGGCTCGACCTGGAACATGCCAAGTGACTCATTGCCCAGGTAGTAAGAGACCTGCCCATTGGTGCCCTCGTCAGGGTCCTCAGCCACCAGCTGCAGCACCAGGGCACCAACAGGCAAGTCCTCTGGCACCTCCACCACATAGGTGGCCTGAGCAAAACCAGGTGCGTTGTCATTTAGGTCCAACACCCGCACGTTCACTGACATGACGGCACTGCGCGGGGGGGTGCCGTGGTCTTGCACCACCACTGTGAGGCTGTAGGAAGCAACTTGCTCCCGGTCAAGGGCACGTGCAGTGGAGAGGACACCGGAGACTGGATCTAGGCTGAAATCCTGCCCAGGGTCTCCATCTGGAAAAGAAGAGAGGGAATAACAAGACAGCATGACTATAACTGGTACAAGGAAGGACCTGCCCTATGCTGCCCAGAGAGGACAGCATGAAGTCCATCCCAGTGTGGCCTGGCAGGGAGGGTAGAGTGAGCTGTTCTCTGTAAGGCCACATTGGGATTGAACCTCCTTGGTCCAGCTCTGTGTGTGTGTGTGTGTGTAAGAACTGGCTCCAACAGCTCACAGGCCAGTGTTGCTGCCACAGGGAGCCCCCAGATAATGCATGGCATGATAACAGCAAAGAGATCTCACTTAGCAACCTGTAAATTCAACAGGTCAGAGCAGCCAAGAGAGGTATGGAACTAGTCCAAGCCTGGGGAACCAGACAAGAGCCTGGGGAATGAGGAAGTGCAGCCCGTCCAGATCTTGGGGTGTTCTTTACTGGGGGCAGAGAAACTAGAGGGCTGAGAGGTGGCAGCAGCTACACGTGGTTTGGAGCAGGAGAGAACTGAAGCGGAACAGGAACTGCCACAGGTGATGCTTCCCAGAGGCATGGGCAACCTAGGATGAACAGCCTTTACCTACTGCCAAGAAAGAAGCTACAGAGCTCCCTGTGCACCTCACCTGCCACGTGGTATTCCAAGCGCCCGTTCTCGCCTCCATCAGGATCGGTGGCCCGCAGGGTGTAGAGTGCCACGCGGCTTTGGTTCTCAGGGACCTCCACAGAACAGGACTCACTCTCTAGGTGTGGTGCGTGGTCATTCTCATCCCCTACTGTTATCCGCACAGTTGCCTTGGAGAAGTTGGGGGGCAGGCCACCATCCTGTGCATAGACTGCAGGAACACAGCAAGASCACTGCAGGCTACCCTGCTGACTGGGAGCTACTATCAAGGCTGTCATATGCAAATGCCCAATCACAGGGGCAGCCAGGCATGGGATCACTGGCATTCATAGAATCATAGAATAGTTCGGATTGGAAGAGACCTTTAAAGGTCATCTAGTCCAACCCCCCTGCCATGGGCAGGGATATCTTCAACTAGATCAGGTTGGTCAGAGCCCCATCCAACCTGACCTTGAATGTTTCCAGGGATGGGACACCTACCACGTCTCTGGGCAACCCGTTCCAGTGTTTCACCACCCTCAGTGTAAATAACCTCTTCCTTATATCTAGTCTAAATCTACCCTCTTTTAGTTTAAAACCATTACCCCTTGTCCTATCGCAACAGGCCCTGCTAAGAAGTTTGTCCCCGTCTTTCTTATAAGCCCCCTTTAAGTACTGATAGGCTGCAATAAGGTCTCCCYGAAGCCTTCTCTTCTCCAGGCTGAACAACCCCAACTCTCTCAGCCTTTCTTCATAGGAGAGACATTCCACCCCCCTGATCATTTTTGTAGCCCTCCTCTGGACCCGCTCCAACAGGTCTATGTCTTTCCTGTGCTGAGGACTCCAGAGCTGGACGCAGTACTGCAGGTGGGGTCTCACCAGAGCAGAGGGGCAGAATCACCTCCCTTAACCCGCTGGCCACGGTTCTTTTGATGCAGCCCAGGATACGCTTGGCCTTCTGGGCTGCGAGCGCACCTTGCTGGCTCATGTCCAGCTTTTCGTCCACCAGTACCCCCAAGTCCTTCTTGGCAGGCCTGTTCTCAATCCCTTCATCCCCCAGCCTGTATTGATACCGGGGGTTGCCCCTACCCAGGTGCCAGACCCTGCACTTGGCCTTGTTGAACCTCATGAGGTTCACACAGGCCCACTTCTCGAGCTTGTCCAGGTCCCTCTGGATGGCATCCCGTCCCTCAGGCATGTCGATGGCACCACTCAGCTTGGTGTCATTGGCAAACTTGCTGAGGGTGCACTCGATCCCACCGTCTATGTCATTGATGAAGATAYTAAACAATCCTAGTCCCAGTATGGACCCCTGCAGGACACCACTTGTCACCGATCTCCATTCCTGCATGCTCAAACCACCCAACAACCCTGCGTGCCCCACAAACCCCCATCACTTCCCATGGCCTGCCCTCCCTGCAATACTGCCCTACCCCAGCAGTGGCAAGCACCCATCTGCCTCCCCTGTGCTCCCTACCCCCATGCCTGCTGCACCCCTCTCATGCACCAGCACAGCCCTACCCATCAGCACGTGTTGCTCCTGCTCCTCGCGGTCCAGGCCATGTGTGGTGACAATAAGCCCCGTCTGTGGGTGGATGGAGAACGGCCCCCCAGAGAGACCCCCATAGGACACCTGCCCATTGGCACCTGCAGGGAGGAACATGGTTTGCGGGCAGCCCAGCAGCAACCCCAGAAGCCTCTCATTTGGCCCACAGCCCTGCACCTCCCTCCTCCCAGGCCTCCCACCCAGGGGTCACATAGGCTGTGGGAGAGGATGATCTCACTCCCTGGCAAGTAAAGCTGGGGCAGGAGGTGTGGTGGAAGGAGGTCCAAGCCCAGCCCAGCTTGTGGAAGCGAAGATGGGCCAAGGAACCTCCAAGGAACAAAGGCCATTGTCTTGGGGAGCAGAGGGAATCACAGTCCCTGTTCTCATTCTCGGCTTCTCCCAGGATTCAGCCCATCTCTCATCTCCAGGCCAGGTGACGATCCTTCCCTCCATGGTCAGCTAGGCTCTCCAAACCAGGTGGGAGGGAGCAGAGTTCACCCAGTCCTGAGTACTGCATCTCCAGAAGGGCCCCTGACCAAATTGGGCAGCTCACCCTTGGCCTGCATCCTCACCCAGGTCCCGGTCCGTGGCCACCACCTGCAGCACAGGGCTGCCAGCTGGCAAGTTCTCCATGATGTGTGCTTCATACTCAGGTTTCTCAAAAGTGGGAGCCTCATCGTTGACATCCAGCACCAGCACAGACAGTAGCTGTGTGGCAGAGCGGCGTGGGAAACCGTGATCCATGGCCACCACGGTCAGGTTGTGCTGCACCACCTCCTCCCGGTTCAGGGCCCGCACAATGGAGAGCGCGCCTGCAGACACAGGGAGAGGGGCGAGCTGGGACCGCATGGCACCAGGGCCGACTGTTCCCAGGACAGAGCTATCACAAGGCTGCAGGCACTGGGGTGAGCCAGGGACAGGCAGGTCTCAAGAGAGATAGCAGTATCATGCCAACCAGGTGCTATGCTCGGGGCTCTCCGCACCCCACAAGCCTCCCTCCTCTGGGTTCCCCAGCCCACGCCCTCCTCCTGTGCACCATGCTACATCCCCATGTATCCCTGCACCCTCCTCAGCCCCCGTGTTCCCAGTGTCCCTGCCGCCCACCCTGCATCCTCCTGGGCCCTCACCAGTGCTGGGGTTAAGGTGGAAGCGGCCGTCACTGTTGCCTGCTCGCAACGAGTAGCTCACACGCCCGTTCTCTCCCAAATCGTTGTCCTGGGCCACCACATGCAGCGCCACGAACCCCGTTGGCTGGTCCTCCATGACGCTGACGGCAGCAGGTGAGAGGAACGTGGGCGCATTGTCATTCTCATCAGTCACAAACACACGGGCTGTGACAGCTGCCGAGCGGCGCTGGCTGATGTTGCGGGCCTGGTCTGTGGCCTCCACCACTAAGAGGAAGGAGGCAGCAGCCTCCCGGTCAAGGCCCTGGCGAAGGGTCAGCAGCCCCGAGCGGCTGTCAAGCTGGAAGGGAGCCCCGGGGGGCTCCTGGTGCAGCAGGGCGTAGCGCACCTGGCTATTGGGACCCACACCATCCCCGTCCAGTGCCTGGAAGGTGAAGATGGACGAGCCAACCTGGGCATTCTCGGGCACCACGATGGTGATGGGGTCTTCAGGGAAGGTGGGCGCCTGGTCATTGCAGTCCTGCACATGGATCTGTACCAGCACCAGTCGGCTGGAGGGATAGCCATGCTGCGTGTCCTCAGCACTCACCTGAAGCATGTGCCGTGCCCCAGCTTCATAGTCCAACTCCTGGGCAACGTAAATCTCCCCTGTCACACTGTCAACCACAAAGGTGCCATCCCCACCACCTCCTACCACTGTGTAGGTCAGCTGTCCTCGCGCAGGGGCATCTGGGGGTGCCACTGAGCCGATCACAGACCCCGGCTTGACCCCCTCGAGAGGGTGCAAAGTCAGCACAGTGGCATCAGGCCGTGGCAACACCCGGGAGGATGGCAGTACCTGTGAGGAGAGGCAGCAGTGAGGGGCACACACCAGGGTGCTGTGTGCCAGGAGGTCCTATCAGGGAGCCAGTGGAGAGAAGGACATGGGGCCTGCAGAGAGCAGGTGTCGGGAGGCAAGGTCTCAGCTCTTGTGGCCTAACAGATGAATAGCAACCTGAAAAACATACTGAGAGTAAGTGCGGGTTTGACAGGTGAAAGACGAGCTTCGCCTGGGGAGCCAGGGTAGGTAAGGACAGACAGAGCTGCTGACTGGGCAGAGAAGGCTCAGGGGGGATCTTATCAAAGTATATCAATACCTGAAGGCAGGGTGCAAAGAGGACAGAGCCAGGCTTTTCCCAGCAGTGCCCAGTGCCAGGACCAGAGGCAACRGGCACAAGCTGAAACACAGGAGGTTCCCTCTGAACATCAGGAAACACTTTTCACTGTGAGGGTGACCGAGTACTGGCACAGATTGCCCAGAGAGGTGGTGGAGTCTCCATGCTTGGAGACAGTCGAAAGCCACCTGGACGTGGTCCTGGGCAACTGACTGGGTGGCCCTGCTTCAGCAGGGTGGTTGGACAAGATGACCTCCAGGGGTGCCTTCCCGCCTCAACCATTCTGTGAGCCTGTGATTCTGTGATTGTGTTACATACTGCAAAGGCAACAGACACCAGCAGAAACAATTCTGCAAAACATAAGCAAGAGTGGGCAAGAAGAGAGGTAACACTCATCCAGATGAGAGGCACAGAGAAGAAAGATAACCCAGTATGACCTAAAGATAAATAAATACTATTGCTACTTTTATTAAAGATACTGAAGTTAATTTGGGGATGAGGTGCACCTGTGGATGGGAGAGAGGATGCATGAAAAGCAATAGTGTTATCTGAAGGGAAAATGTGTTGAAGAACTCAGTGCACTCATGTCAAGGAGCTGGGGAAAAAGAGAATACAGCAAACCTGTCAGCCCAGAGGGKTATCAAAACTAGCGACTGTCAAGCAAATAGCCACATTATAGGGATGCAAACAAGCACTTCAGGGACAACCAGCCTGCCAGTTTGGCCTCAACACTTTGAAGGCTGTAGAACAACTTTAATGACAAGAACAGTTACAGACATGGCATAAAAAGGAAATGGTATAAAACGTACTGTGGAATGGCTAAAGGCAGATGTGCCAGGCTAACACAGTGCTTCTCTCCTCAAGGTCAAAGGAAACGCAGTGTATCTAACTTGCCGGGGTTTTAGCTGGGCTCTGATGCAGTAGCACATGGGAGATCACTCATTAAACTGGGGAAAGGCACAGTACGAGTATGGCTGTTTGACAGAAAGGACTAAAAGATCGACTGGCTCAAGGAGAGTGATTAGCAGGCCTTTGCAGAGATGGCTGTTGGTGCAGACATTTACTTTTGATAGGTGCAAGGGCAAAAGAAAGCTGAGTATGTTATGAACTTGCTGACGATGTTAGAGGGCACTGCCAGCACAGAGAAGCAGCAGAACATCAAACAAGGAAAGTCAAATGGCCTTGGGAAATGCAAGAACAGGGGCAGGAAGATGTGAAATGGTGTACTGTGAAAGTGCCTTGACTAGGGGGAAACCAAGTCTCTGCTGTAAAAGGAAGCTCATTACTAACAACAGAGAAAGGACTTGGCTGTCTGGGCCAATGCACCAGACAGTGAGTGCCAAAGTTATACAGATGTGAAGAACACCCTGCATGTCAGGAACATTGTTTTCAGTAGATGCTGGGAAGAATTAATCTCCCTGTGCAGGGGACCTCTAAGGTCATCTCTGCAACAGCATATTTAGGACAGGGTTGGCTGTCCAAGTCTGGAAAAGACAGAACTGCTTACTATTAATGCTGTTGACCACTTTACAAATGAGAACATACACAGTGGCAGATAGACCCATCCCTTCCCATCCCAGGTTCTCCACACAGATTTTAGGGCTGGATCAACAGCTGAGCAAGGGCAGAGGGTGCCCTGGGATGAAGGCGGTGGAGGGCGAGAAGGTGGGGAGGAAAGCTGCCAAGTAGCTGGATGGTGTCCTCCAAGAGGTGAGCGAGGGATAGGTGGTGCAGGGACAAGAGGAGCTGGGGTGCTGGATACCTGAATGCGAATGATGGCTGATGTACTGCGAGGTGCCGTGCCCCGGTCGCTGGCTGTCACAGTGAAGATATACTCAGCACGATCAGACCGGCGCAGAACTGTGGCAGTCCGCAACTCTCCAGTAGCCATGTGTAGTGTGAAACGCTCTGCCCAGGCTCCTGCAGAAAGAAGGTGAAATGCTGCAGGGAGAGGCAGAGAGGAAGGAGGCAGGGCTTGAGCAGTGGGCACCCATCTGCCCACAAGGGTGATGGCTGCAAGGCAGAGAGCAGCATCAATTAGTCAGTTCTGCAGCTCATACCTATCAGTGAGTAGATGATGGTCCCATTCTCACCCTCGTCGGGGTCCTTGGCCTGCAGGGAGGCGACTAGAAGTCCTGATGGCTTCTCTTCCAGCACCTGCAGCACAGCCCGGGGAGCAGCTGAATGGCACAGGGCACCCTTCAGATTACCCTCACAAACCCCTGAGCATGGCACAGGATCTGCACCTTCCTACACCAGCCTTGCACCTCACCCAAGACCCCCCAGCAAGACCCACAGGCTGTGCCTGAGGCTGGACAACATGGAGAATTCCGCAGCAAACCTGGCAAAGGGAGTTTCTGCCTTGCCAGCTCTCCTCCCATTCTGCCCTGTTTAACAACCAGCTTAGCAGCATTGGGGCATGCTGCAGCAGTGAGAGGCAGGGTGATGGGAGGACACTATTTCACCCACGTTACATCCAAAGCCTCTACAGCTAGGAAAATCCAGGGCTCCACGACAGTCCTGGTTCTCTCTGTCCCCAACAGACCCCTTCAGCTGCAAATGCAAAGGTGTGAGCACTGACAGGCTCATAGGCTAGTCACCCTGGCAATGGAAGGTGATTTCCTCAGTTCCCACCAGCCAGCCCAGGGAGGTTTGCGATCTCTGGAAATGCAGCTGGCAGTTCTTCCTGGGCTCGGATACCTGGACTCTTAGGGCTCTTCCCTTCTCTCCTTTGTTCCTAGTTAGCACTGCTGACTGCCTGTCTGTAGGCACTTAAGACCACCATTTTATGCCAGTGCATCACAGTACCATCAAGACTTTAATTATGCACGTGCTCAGCTAACCCCACATTCTGAGGTGAGTTACCAGCTTCCTGACAGAGACTACATGTAACAGCATTGCATGCAAGCACCTTTCCTGGATAGTTATGGAAATGGACACATCCCCATTACTGCCCCTCACCACCTGTCAGTTTTTGGGAGTACCCACAGCGAACAACTCATGCCTGCTGGCAGACCTGTCTCTCCTCCAGCACCAACTCCTTGCACCTACCCAAACCTCACTGGTGAGCAGGTTCCCCACTTGGCACAGACTCTGCAGTCCCTTCCACACCAGAAGACATCAAATTCACATCCTGAGGTTACAGACCTCAAATTCACATCCTATAAGCACATCCCACAGCACAAATCGCCCTCACAGATCCAGCTGTGCTAGGTGATCTCTGTGATACCACTTCAATGCATTTATGAAAAAGACAAGTGGAATCCGAGCAAGAATCCAAGGAAAGAGGCTCCAAGCTCCTGAAAGGAGGCAAGTGTTAATGCTGTTGCACGAGCTGCTGGCACCACGCTGGTGGCGCTCGGGAGGGGAGACCAGAGGAGCTGGACTTGTTTAGCCAGGCCAAGCAGTGATGTGACTGCACTCTGTAAACACTGGGGAGAGGGGAGGGAAATTCCAAGGAGAGAGAAGAGCTATTTAAGCAAAAACACAATATTGGCACAAGAACAAATGAGTATAAAGTGGTCAGAAATTAGTTTAGGCTGGAAATTAAGAGATGGTTTCTAACTACCAGATCAAGGAATCTGGAACAGCATTTCACAGCAGTGATGGAGGCAGAAGACCTTCTAAATATAGCTTGGCTGTTTATGAAAAGGAGTGTCTGCGTGGACACCTCTGAGTGGGGCCATGCTTAGAAGGCCCCTTTCAACCCCTCCTCTGTAACAGGGGCTGGGGCAGGGCCTGCCCCCCATGCTTCCGCTAATCTCCCTCAACCAGGATACAAGGGGCTCCCGCTTCGCGTGTGTGGTCATACTCCTCTTCCACAAGGAATCAAACTCTGTCTGAGGAAAGCAGTGACTCAGCAGAGGAGTTAAATGAGCAGCATCCACACAGGCTCCACATACAAATGCCATTTCAGATGCACAAACAGAGGAATAAACAGCAATAGAAGTGGTCTTGCCTCTGCAAAAACCTCAGCCTTCGTAAAATTGCTAGCAGGCAGGCTTGTGATATCTGATGTCCACCCTCCAAGAAGGTTGTTGCAAACACCAGCTTGGTCCACAGATCAGAGAGCCATCTCAACCACTGGCATAGCTCTGACAGTGGCTGGCAGTGGATATGTAGAGAAGATGCAAGAAACAGGGTACGTATGGAATAATCCTCCTGTGAAACCTTCTCAGCTTCCAGCAGTCTGTGGCTAAGTCACTTCCTGAGCCACAGATCATATTTTTGTTCAACAGCCTTTGATGGATTTTTTTCTTTCCATGAATTCATCTAATTTTGAACCCATGCAACTTTTGGCAATGATTTCACAATTTAATTATGTTCTGCATGAAAAAGTACTGCCTTTGTTTATTTTAAACCTGCTGCCTGGTCATTTCTTATGAAGCTGCCTAGGTCTTGTATTGTGAAAAAAGCAACTTCTAATTTCCCCATGACTTTCTCTGTGCCATTCACTGCACACCTCTGTCATATTCCTGCAGTTTCTTCCATGCCAAAGAATGTTCAAGTATTTTCTTTCTGCATGGAAACCATTATCTACTGGAGATCACATTAACATCCTTTTCTGAACCTTTTCTAGCACTACTGCTTATTTAGCGGAATGGAGGCAGGGCAGAGAGTGTGTGCAGAATTTGAGATGTAGGGTAATGATGTTTTCTTTCATTCTCTGTTTCTTTTCTAATAAAATTCAGCATTTGATTTGCCTTTTTGACTGTGGCGGAGCCCTGAGCTGACATTTTCACAAAGCATTCATGGCTATGCCCCAATCTTCTCCCTAAGCTTAAGTAGCCAGTTCAGAGCCTACCACTGTGTAAGTTAAATTCATATTGCTTTTTGCCATGTGTATCACTTTTCAGTTAGCAACAGTGAATTTCAGCTCCCATCTTCTTTCTTAATTGAACACTAAAACAAGATCCTTCTACAGTTCTTCACAGGGAGCCCTAACCTTTATTCCTATGAATAGACCAGTAACATCAACAAACAATCACCTCTTCTGGAGGATATATGAAAATGCTAAATAGCAAGGATACCAGCACCAGTCCTAGGCACCCACCAGTGACATCCCCCCTCTGTGAAAACAGACCACTTCTTCCTTCCCTTTGCTCCCTCTCCCCTTTCCTAGTGATCATTCCCTGGGAGGATCCATTACTACTGCAGTTCCTGCATGAACACCACCTGGTCCTGCCAGTGTGTTACCAATGTGCTTGACAAGCTCATCTCACAACCCTACAGTGGGAGATACCCCTCTAGCTGATACTTAAAGCAAGGTGCTGATATAGAAACCTCCCTCTGCTTTGCCTAATGAACGACAATATGAATACTTCACTGAGCAAGTCTGCAAATCACTGAGCTTTGCATTTATCATTCAGTTTTTACTTTTCCCTCCAAGCCTTTCTTCTACACCTAAATCATGATTAACAGTGGCCTCTTCCTGTGCTTCACCCTTCTCTACCAGTGTTTCTAGCAGGAGAGCTTCAAACCAAAGTGCCCAAATATTTGTTTAGTTCAAAACTGTCATAGCATTTACCCACCTTCAGGACTCTAAATCTGTCCCAGCCTTGCTCTGTCTCCTGAAGGATGCGTATGCTTTTGTGGTACCTTTGTATGAGAAGAGACCTCCCGAGCTCTAGCAGGGCACTCCCAGCATTTCATGCCCCCAAACACTGGAATCAACTGCAGAGCCTGCTGTGTGAGTGTGTTGTGGGTGTCCCCGCACAGGAGACAGGACACTCAGCAGACTGCAGACACAGAGTGTGAGCAATGCCATTTTGCAGAGCCTGTTCAGCCACACTCTCAGCAATGCCATGGCTGGCTGGTCCCTGGCCTGCAGGAGTGACTCAAAGGAGAGAGCCTTGCTCAGAGAGAGGACAAGACTAACTTTGCCTTCCTCTGCCTCCACCAGGCCCYGAGAGATGCCTTCATCCAGGCCAAGCCTTGCCAGACAGTTTTGCAAGCAGAGAGTGCCAGCTGGACATGCAAGAAGAAGGCTGGGCAAGGGATGGCTGTGACCTCGAACAGGAAGGGAAAAAGTAATGAACAGGGAAGGCCTGACTGGAGTTGCAGAGTGTCCCCAGGGTCCTGTGCTGATGGCCACTCAGGTGTGGCAGTGACCTGCCAATACAGTCCTGCCTGCTCTGACCTGCCTCTGGTGTGTGTTTCAGGCAGGACCTGCGACAGAGAAAGGTTGCAATCACCGTGATGTTTTAAACCCAGCACAGTGCAAGTGGCTTTGAGCACACTGCCTGAAGTGCAGCAACATGCAGAGCAAGCACATCCTTTCAGTTGCAGGTTCTCCCCACTCTGTGCAGAGGAGATGAGGATGGGACCTCGATTGCCCATCTTGCTCTGTTGCTGCCAGCGCCACTCAGCCGGCTCCAGCGAGCCCTCGCCACACGGGCCACTCCACAGGGGCCACAGCAGAGCAGACGCAGCCAGCTGGGGGTGGAGGGTTGGTCCTCACCCACTTCTGTTGAGCAGCACAGACATAACTTGGTCTGCAGCACACTCAGTGCCCAGGTGACCACTGCCACCACACAGCACTGAGAGGGAAAGCTGGGCTGGGACCCATAGCAGATTCTCAGAAAACCTTTGTGAGTGCGAAGTCCAGCTGGGCAGTGCTTTCCTGACCTCCCAGAAAGCCGAGTGGCTATACCAAAAGTCCTGAGACCTAGAAGTTAATGGCACCCGTGCCTCCCTACTCACAAGTGTTCTACCCCTGGCTCCACTGGGTCAGGTTTAGGGCTCCCTTTCACCTTCCCTCCTTGCAGGCATGTGCGAGCCAAAAGCTTCTGCCTGCTGGTCAGTCTTAATGGTCTCAGAGTCCTCTGCAATCCTCACCTGCTCTGTGCACAGGGATGTCTGTATTTCCCAAGGACATGCCCATCTTACCACATCTCGATCAGATTTACCAGACTGCCCTGGCTGCTGCATGGATGCAACCTGTGCCTGCTTATCTCCCACCCTGAAACTCTCCTGAGTGCCCCTGCCCACTCCCTTTCCCCCTGCAGAACTGCCTGCCCCCAAACCAGAGGCTTTCACACCCCTGCCTCACCAGGGCTCCAGCCTGCTGCCCTTACCTGCACGGGCAGCTCCTGACCACTGGCCACATGAAGGAAAGCAGGAGCGTTGTCATTCTCATCCAGCACAGTGACATAGATGGTTCCTGTGGCACTACGGGGTGGTGCTCCCCCATCCTGCACGATCACCAAGAGCTGGTAGCTGGACTGCTGCTCCCGGTCCAGGCTATGCTTGGTGCTGAGCTCCCCTGTGAGGGAGAAGTGGGGACACAGCTCAGCCCAAAAACCTCTTTAGAGAAGGGCCTGTGCTCAGGTATGTTGCTGGGGAGCCCAGCACCGCAGGGGTAGGAAGATGAATATTCTGTTGCGGCACTGGCCTGGCCCGCATCACTTTTGACCTGCCCTGGGCTTTCTCCCCAGCCATCCCCAGCCTAGGAAGCCAGGAAGTCTCTCACCTGTCTGTGTGTGGATAAGAAAGTTGGGATCGTGGTGGAGCAGGCGGTAGGTGAGCCGGCTGTTCTGCCCAGCATCCCGGTCACTTGCCATCACCCTCCCCACACTGCTACCAGGAGCCTGATTCTCAGGAACAGTGAAGAAGTAACGCTCCTCACTCAGCCGGGGGCTGTTGTCATTCTCGTCAGTGATGCTGATCCGTACAGTGCTGGTGCCTGTTTTCCGGGCTTCCCCCCCTGCACCACTGCCTCCTGCCGAGGCCAGCACGGTGAGCACATACAGGTCCCGCGTCTCCCGGTCCAGTGCGCTTTTGACATAYAGCCAACCACTCTCAGGCATGATGCCAAAGCTGGCAGCATCCCCATCTGCACGCAAGTGGTAGGTAAGGGTCATGGATTCTGCATCGCGTGCCAGGGCCCGCACCTGCAGGAAGCGGGTGGACACAGGCACACCTTCCCGCACCTCCACGCGGTAGGTGAGTGTGTCAAAGATGGGTCCGTTGTCATGCTCGGCTTGCACATGCACCAGCAGCGTGAACGTGGAACTAAGCTGGGGAATGCCACTGTCTCGGGCCACAATGGCCAGCCTGTAGGCTGCGCTGGCTTCATATTGCAGGGCCCCAATCAGTCGCACCGCCCCCGATGAGCGCTCCACACTGAAGATGCCATCACCTCCTGACACCAGCTCAAAATTCACCTGACCGTTGGCACCGCTGTCACGGTCCTCGGCCTGCAAAGTGTACACTGTAGTCCCAGGTTCTGTGGCCTCTGGCAGCAGAATGGAGTCAGAGGGGGCTGGGAACACTGGCAAGTTGTCATTCACATCTGACACAGAGATTTTCACACGTGTGTTGCTATAGGCAGGAGGTGAACCACTTCGGGCCTGGACATCCAGAATGAGGACTGCCTGGGACTCATGATCAAGAGGCAGGCTGGTGCGGAGCTGACCGGAGGCAGAGTCGATAGAAAAGTAGCCATGAGGATCCCCCGAGGAGATGGAATAAAAGATGTCATCAGCATGACCTGTAGACAAGGAAATGAAGACAGGAAGAATGATTTGTGTACCCAGCTCACCTCCTCAGCCCCCTACAGACAGCAGCAGGGTTGGACAGTGCTATCTGCGGCAGACTCTGGTCGGGAGGTGCACAGTAGCTCTGTGTACATGTGCATGTATGCACAGATGCATGTGCACAAGTGTGTGTGTACACATGTGTGTAAGCACACGTGTGAGAGCATGCACTGAGTTGAGTGACAATCGCACTGGTGCACATTCAGATGTGCGTGCCTCTGTGCGTGCGTGGAGCTCCCAGAACAGGGTTGCTCTGTGACGAAGTGTGGTACTGGACCTTCAAGATGATGCAGGGATAGGGAAACTGATTGCATACAAAAGGGACAAGCCCATACCTGGAGGGTTCTGGGCCCGGACAGCCCCCACACTGGCACCCTGCAGCATGTCCTCAGGCACTGTGAAGAAGTACTGAGCTTGCTCAAAGACAGGGGGTGAGACCGTGCCCTCCACGATGCTGATGTTCACCCGGGCATTTGGCTGTGCCTGTAGGCCCCCACCATCTTGTGCAGAGATCACCAGCTGCACCAGGGTGTTGGCTTTACCACTCAGGGACCATGAGAGGGAGATTACACCTGGGGAAGAAAGCAGTTCAGAGGGCTCTATGCCTGCACCCCTGCCTGTCATCTGGCACCAAGGGAACAGGCCAAACCATAAGCTYGAAAAGAAAGACCTGAGGGGGCAGCAAACAATGTGCATTGCAGGGGAGAGCTTGCCATGGAAGAACTGGAGCAAAGAAGAGGAACCCTCATGGGAAAGCCTCCCCAAATCCTCCTTTCTCAACCTTAAGCCCAGCCCTGAGCTAAGCAGTGGTAAGGGCTGGGGGAAACGAGCCAGAGGGCAGGTCTTGGGAGAGGGAAAGGAGGGACTAGGGCTTCCAATGTGGGGCGCAGGGTGAGGGTCACGACACAGCAGGTGGGATCTGGACTGTGGGGAGGCTTTTGGAGGAAATGTAGAACTGAAGGACCATCCTCGACAGGCCCTACAAAGGAGGTGGCCCTGCATTAGGAYGGCTGGCAGGCTTGTCTCATCCCAGTCACATTCTGGGAACTTGGGGATCAGTGTGGAGAGACCCCGATGCCTGTGCTGAGCACAGGACACCTTCCTGTCCTGCTGAGAGCCCCTGGCACCACACACCCATGCACTTACCTCCCCAGCAGAAACTGCTCTGGCTTTGGTGGCCAAAGCAAGGCAGAGCAGATGCAGCCAATGAGAAAGGTGGGACAGTGCAACAGAGAGTGTCCTGGTTCTGGCTGGGACAGAGTTAACTTTCTTCCCAGTAGCTGGGGAGGGTGTGCTGTGTTTTGGGTTTGGTATAATAGGAGCGTTGATGGTCCATTGATGTTTTGTGTGTTGCTGGGTGGTGCTTGCACCGGGCACTTTTCGGCCTCCCATGCCCTGCCAGGTGCATGGGAAGCTGGTGGGGGGAGCATAGCCGGGGTGGTTGACCCAGCTGGCCAATGGGGTATTCCATACCATATAACGTCATGCTCAGTATAAAAACTAAGGGTGTGTGGGGGGGCCCTGGGTCCCGGGCTCTCGTTCGGTTCGGCGGGTGGTGAGCAATTGCATTGTGCATCGCCTGCTTTGTATATTGTTGTTGTTGTTGTTATCACTGTTACTATTACTGTTCTACTTTGTTTTAATTCAATTATTAAACTGTTTTTATCTCAACCCGTGAGTTTTCCTACTCGTGCCCTCCCGATTCTCTCCCCCATCCCACCGGAGCGGGGGGGTGAGCGAGCGGCTGCGTGGTCTTTAGGTGCTGCCAGGGTTAAACCACGACAGAGAGTTATAGGGAAGGAGAGTAAACTGAGCAGGGGAGAGAAGGGAACTGGGCAGGGACGAGAAACTAAGCAGGATACAGCCTGATGGGGCAAAGCAAGCAGCATGCAGGAGGAAAGGTGCAGTGAGTCAGGAATGGGGAATGAGGGAGAGGAAGGAAGATGGGATAAATGAGGAACAGAGCAGGGAGGTCAGAGACTGAGTCTGGGAAGGGGCTGCCAGAGGCTCAAGAAGCCGAGGCAGGGAAGGTGCGGCAGGGAGAGGAACAGACATATTCTGGTGGCAGATTGCACTGCTGAGATGGCCAAGCAGTGACCCTCAGGCTGGCTTTTACACCTGCCCGCATCCCACTGCTCCGATTGCTGCCTACTCTGGCTGCCCCCTGAGCTTGSTCTCACCTGTGTCCTTGTTGAGGGAGAAGAGAGGGGGTGAATTTCCCAGTACAATGCGGTAGGTCACTTTCCCRTGCAGCCCCTCATCCTTGTCGTGGGCAGTAACACGCAGCACAGCTGTACCTGGCATGCTCTGTGTGCTGATGCTGGCAGCATACTCCAGTGGGTAAAACACTGGTCGGTTGTCATTGATGTCCTCCAGGAAAACCTTCACATACACCATGGAGTTCAGGCCACCCTATGGAAGGACCAGGTCAGAGATGGTGCAAAGAGCAGGGGCAAGGGCAACAGTATCCCCTGCACAGTGCTGAGTCAGCAGCATTACATCCCTGCGGCCTCTCCAGCACTCACCCCATCAACAGCAGTGATGGTGAAATCATAGGCAGACGTGCCCTCATCACGATCCAGAGGCTGCACAGTGCACAGCTGCCCCGTGTGCTTGTCAATGCTGAACTGCGTGGGGACAACACTGCCGATGCCAGAACCAATGGAGTAGGAAAGGGAGCCAAACGTGCCACTGTCTGCATCTGTGGCTGTCACCTGGATGAGGGAAGGCACTACATGAGCAGGGCCAGCATCAGAGAGAAGATCACCCAGCCCATCACCACCACCACCTCCACAACCCAGTGCTGCCCTCTGCTCTGTGGCCCACAACCTCTGCACAGTCCTCAAAGCTGGCCATAGTAAAGCAGACTGACAGTTACCGCCTCAACCCTGCGATTCTTGTCCCAGGCAAGCCACCACTTCCTCTGCAAAAGGACAGGGCCTCCCAGGGGCTCGCTGGCTGCAGAAAGTGCCCTGGGCAGTGCTGCAGGCAGCTGTGGGGCACCCCAGGATCAGCCTATGCTGGCCTGGTCCCTGTGAGGGGGCATAGAGGTGGGGGAGCACAGCACTGCAGACTTGCAAGAGCTGCACCATGCTATCTACAGTGCTGCCATGGGTCCCTGCACAACCAGAGGTGCCTTGTTTCAGGTGATACCTCCCTTCTTGCACCCCTGGGGCAACATCCATGACCCAGATCAACAGGCTGGCCTTAGCAAAGGAAAAGGCCATACGGAGGACGGGTGCAGAAAAGCCAAGCCTCACACAGATGCCAAGGATCTAGCAGCCAAGCATCCCCATTGCACCCAGCTTGATCGGCCGGCCAGAGACAACCCACACTTTCGCAGCAGCTGCCCCTGGCCCTCTGCTTCTTCTTTTCTGCAAAGACGCTTAAGACAAGACAGGAAGAAAACCAGCCCCCTTTCACCATGACGCTGGCTCTGTCCTGCTCTCAGAGCTCTGTGCCCAGCAGCCCTGGGCTCTGAGGATAATGACTGAGGGTGGCATTGCCCTGTGCAGCCAGGGCCCTCTGGAGCCTGGGGCACATGAATTGCGTTAGCAGTTACAGACACAGCAGGAGGATTAAAACTGCTCCCTGCTTGCAAGGCCCCAGTTCCTCCTGGGGCTCCTTGCAGAGCTCAGGTCAGCAGAAAACAAATCCTTCCCCCTGACCCCAGCATCACTGCCCATGGCTCATCCACCAGCTGGGAGCTCTGCACAGAGAACAAAGCTAGAGGACGGAGCCAGGAGGGAGGCAGCTGGGCCAGGCCCGGGTGAAGTGGAGTTCAGGCCTCGTCAGCCACAGCTCCTCCCAGCAGCAGCGCTGGGGCCTCGGCTCCCGTGAGCGAGAAGCACAGGAACGTTGCACACGCGCCAAGGAAAGGGCCCAGCTGGGGGCTGCAAACAGCTCTTTCCTTTGGGCAGGGCCCCTAACCTGAACCACTCACCCGATCATCAGAGATGGAGGAACAACAAGACAGACTACAGAGAACGGTTGGGCCAGGGAAGAAAAAATAAATCAGGTAGAGGTGGGACCTCCCTCCCCCCAGACCATATGCTCTGCACCCCAGGGAGGGGAGGCAGCACCTGAGATAGATAGCTCCTTGCCAGTTCTCCTGCCCAGTGATCCGCAGCCTCCAGGGAGGGGAGACAGCACCTGCAACACACCCTCACCAGCTCTCCTGCCCTGCTGCCTGTGGTCTAAGGGGATGCCTGAGGGGAGAAGCTGAGAGCACATCTACAATGAGCACCATGCTCCCTGTACAGAGTATTTGCTCCCCAACCCTGCAGCAGTTGCCAGAAGTGCCATGAAACAGGATCCCCCTTCCCTGCTCCAGCTGCAGAGCACTCAGAGCCACAGGTGCCATGACAGCAGCCCCGGCCAGAAAGGACTTGGGGAAATTGGACCCACCTGCCTCCCCCCTGAGTTCAACATCCTCCCTCCCTCCTGCCTCAGCTCCCTTTGCTGTGGAGTTGCTCATTTGAGTATAAATCTGACCTCACTGACATTGCTGAAACCTGTATTCAGGTTACCTGTATTCTGGCTTCATGTTGGATATTATTACTGGGGTAATAGCCCTGTACCAATACACTTGAGTTGTGTGCCATGCCTGGGTTTTAGCTGGTAGCGTTCTCTACCACTGCAGATGGAAATGCACCTGAAACTGATAAGCTGCCACAGTGACTGGAATAGGCACTATGTGGCAAATTAATAACTTCTTTCCTTCAAAATGAACGGCTTATCACTCTGAAAGTGCTCTAAAATGTGTGTCAGCTGCTTTAATACACTGTACAGCAACAAGCTCTGCAGCAGAGTAAGATATTTTCCTTAGGGTCCTCAGGCCAAGGGCTCTGTTGCTTCCAGAACAGCCTCACTTCCCCACCTTAACCATCCTCCGATGGTCACCATCCTAAGAAAGATACCCACAGGGGAAGCTATCTGGAAATCCAGCTTTCTGCCACAGGAGCTGGGTCAGATTTTGGGAACAGGGGAGAAACAGATGAGCTCTCACTATTATGCAGTACAGCACCATCTCCCTGGCTACTCCCTGGTACCCAGAGCCATCTCCCTGCAAGACTGCCTCATGGAGCCAGCAGTCTGGCATCAGAGGCAAACCTAGCTGTAGAGCCAGGGCAAGGCATCCTCAGAAAAGTTCCCTGTTCACACGTGGCCCACACTCCACCTCCCCATCCTGCTGTGGGACTGTCTGTGGACCAATGATCTAACACAAACCCTGCCTGTACAAACCCACACAGGGTCCAAGAGAGGTCATGTCACTGCTACACCAGCACTGGTGCAACCACTACTGGAGACTTGTGCCTGGTCCTAGTCTCACTTGGAGGGGTGGTGCTAAACTGTGCCCAGAGAAAAGCCACAGGAACAACAAAACACCTGAAGGAGCAGCTAACTGTGTTAGCTCAGTGTGGGGCGTTTGGAMAGTTTGCTTAGTGTCTCTGCCACTGTGTGGAGAGGGAGTGGGGCTGTGGCTGGCACACCCCGCAGCCCAAGCTCTCCTGCCCACAGGCAGGCAGTGCCTGCAGACCGCTGATGCCCTGTGTGTGCGTTCTGTGGGATGGGGCTGGCCACCTGCCTGCGGCCAGCTCATGTTCAGCAGGGCCTGACACAAGCCCCGAAGACAGCACAGATCCTCGCTGTGGCTGGGGTAATGACTCCTGGGGACTTCTCTGACAGGCAGCACAGGGTTTGATCAGCCACTAGGTATGGCAGACACCTCAGTCTAGCTGGCATGCATAGCTGGGACCCACGGCTGCAGACTGCAGAGCACACGCAGTCTGGGACGTGGTGCACATTTTTAGCTGTGAGGATAATTAACCACCAAAAGGGCTCATCAAGGCCTGTGGTGAATTCAACACTCCTGGAAATTTTTAAACCAAGTCTGGATATTTTTCTAGGAACTTTGCTAGAAGCTAATGCAGGGCAGCCCCAGGCTCTGTATTTAGCACCCACCCCAAATCTTGGATCAACAGCTGGTTTTACTGTAGCTTACCTATGAGGCTCCTGATGTTTGCCTGAGAAATAAGAGGGAAATGGGGTCAAGCTGTCTATGGGACAGCCCAGGAAACACCCCATTTGGGGTTGTGCAAAGCCTGCTGCTTGAATATGTGGGAGCAGGAGTCAGAGCTCCGAGCCTGAATGGAGCCCCTACAGCACCCTCACCTCTGACTTCTTTGAACATCCTACAAGGCCAAGAGTGGCTGTTCCCAGGAGGAGCTATGTGAGAGGAGAAAGGAGAGAAGGAGAAGGCTGCAGCTGGGAACAAGACACCTGCATGAGCTTGCAGGGTCAGTCAGCATGCAGATATGAGACGTGGACAAAGCTGTGGGATCACCTCATCTGCACACGACACCCGCACAAGCTTGCAGGATCACCACGGATACACCAGGCACAATGTGCAGAGGCGAAGTGCATGCTGTGTTTCTGCCCAAGACTACAGTATGTGCAGCTGCAACCCCATGTGCCAAGAACGGAAGGGTTCTCAAAGCACAAGTGCAGGGAAACTCCCCACATTGAGTGAAAATGTTCTGTGCCGTGTCGTCGGACAGCAGTGATGCCAGAGCCCAGCACTCTCTCCCCATGTTGGGACTCCAGAGGGTGCTCTGTGAGGCAGGGAGTGTGGTGACCCTGGAGGTCTGACATCAAGAGTCCAGATGTTCCCATTCACAGACCCAGCCAGATCAGCAGTGAGAAGGAAGCCACAGTGAATTGTTTCTATGTTCATTACGTTCTCTGTTGAGACCTACTTCTAATCACTGCTACTACCCCTGAGTCTGATTCTGCCCTTGTAAGACTAAGGGGCAGTTGTTCTCAGAAACCCTCTCTGTATTGGTATTGGTGGGTGGACCAGGCAACCCATCCCCTTCTTGGATAAACCATCTGCACGGTCAGAGTGTTTTCTGGCCTGTAGCTTTCCTGTTCTATCCTGTAGGACCCCATTCTCCAAAGGGAAATCCTTTGCCATCAGGAGATAATGGCTGCATGAATGCATCCTGCTATCGCATATGGGATGTGCTTCTGACAGTAATCATCTCCTTGGTCTTGAAGAGAGAGGGAGATTGAGACTCAGGGTCCTGCAGAAGCATCCTGCTCGAGTCCAGAATGAGGCCAGGGTTTCTGAGCAGCACAGGGCCAGTGCTCCCGCCTGTCTTTCGGCCTTGTTAAGATGTGCTTGGCTGCAAGCACGGTATTTCTCTGGAACCTGCTGCAGCTGTGCATGGCACATGGAGCTTTACTCTCCCTCCATGCCTTGTCCTCTCATTCTGCCTTCACACAGCCTCACATAGAGCCCACTCAGCCCAGGGCAGCACTGGTGTCACCCAGCACTGCACATCGTGCTAGCCATGGCCAGGTCCAGCCTGCAACAGGCTACTACACCCCTCCCATGTCCCACAGCACACCCCATCCCTACCTGCCTCTTGTGCCCCACACAGCTCCATCATGTCCCAGGCCCCATACAGATGCTCCTATGGGCRCTAGGACTGGTGCCTTTCTCTTGTCACCCCCAGTGACACCTCCATCACCTCCCTGTATTGCCAGCTTCCTCCACCCGTCCCCTATGCAGGATATCCCCCTGGCCATACAGTGGTGCCCCACAGTTCTGCTGTGACCGTGCAGAGCTGGCACCTGACCATGGGCTGGAGAGCATAGCCTGGGCTTGAGGCACTTGATCTCTCTTCATGTCTTCCTTCCCCCTTGCAGGGCAGCAAGCAAGGCAGCGCAGCACGGCCTCAAACTGTGAGGGTGTGCTGGCAGTGYCCTGGTTCAGGGCTAGCCAGAGCTGGTTGCTCTCCAGCAGAGCAGGGTTCAATAAAAATGCAAAAATGTGGAATTCCTCCCTTCAGGGCACCGTGATATCGATTGTATAGATTCAGAAAGCAACTACCCACATTCACAGAGAAAAATCCACTAAAGGCTTTAAACACAAGGACACCAAAGCTGGGCCAGGAAATCCCTGAGTTGAAGCTGGGACAGTGTGCCAAGGAGGCAGCAGTACCTGACGGAAGCCTCTGGATCATAGACCCTGGGTCTCACAAAGAACTTCAATTTCCCAGGCCAACCAGGGGTGACACACAGCTGGATCTGCTGTTCACTAGCAAGGGAGAACTGACTGAGGATGTGGCAATCAGCGGTAGCCTTGGCTGTAGTGACCATGAAGTAGTAGTGTTCAGGATCCTAAAGGGAGTGAGGAAGGAGAGTAGCAGAGTATAGACCCTGGACTTCAAGCAAGACTTCAGCTTATACAGGGAACTGGTAGGTGGGAGGAATCCCATGGGAGGCAGCTTTGAAGGCCAAGGGAGCTCAGGAAAGCTGGCAAGCCTTCAGGACAGCTGGCAAGCCTTCAGGACAGCATACTCCAGGCACAAGAACAGTCCATCCCAGTACTCAGGAAAACAGAGAGACATATCAGCAGATGGCCTTGGCTAAGCAGGGACCTTAGGGCTAAGCTGCAATGCAAAAAGGCAGCATATGGGAGGTGGACGCAGAGGCAAGCTACAAAGGAGGAATTTATAAACATTGCCCAGGCTTGTAGGGGTGGTGTCAGGAAAGTCAAAGTTCAAGTGGGGTTGAGACTTGCAATGAAAATCAAGGGTGCTAAGAGCCTCTACCACTACATTGGTAGCAAAAGGCTAAATAAGGTCCCATTTCTGAATGCGGTGGGTGATTTAATGACAGTAGATACAGATAAGACTGAGACACTCAATGCCTCCTTTACCTCAGTCTTCAACAACAAGGTCTCCCAGGCCTCCACGCTTTTTGAAAGGGTTCAGAGAGCTACCAGACAGGGATGAAGATTGAGTCAGGATTTCTTCAGTGAACTTGATCCACACGAATCCAGGGGATCCAACAGGCTGCATCAATGGATGCTGACAGAAATGGACTTGCAGGGCTGCTCTTGCAAATGTGGTGGAGATCAGGGGAGATCCCTGACAACTGGAGGAAAGCAAATATTGCACCCCACCTTCAAAAAAGGCCAAAAGGATGATCTGAGGATCTACACTCTTGTCAGCCACACTTTGGTCCCTGGGAGAATCATGGAGCAAGTCCTTTTGGAGCATGTTTTTGGCCACATGGAGGAGCCTGGGAGGGGAACAGTCAGCACGGATTGACCGTTCTGTTTGCTTTCTGCAACGCAATGATGGGATCTGTGGTTGAGGGGATGACAGCTGTGGATGACAATTGCCTTGACTTTAAGAAGGATTTTGACACCTTCTCCCACCATCCTGATATCCGAGGCAGGATGTTAYSGTTTGGAGGGCTGGACAACTGGGTGGGTCACAAACAGGTTGGAGGGTTGGGCTTAGAGGGTGGTGGTTCATGAGCTGTGCTCTGCCTGGAGGCAAGTGACAAGTGGAGCACCACAGGGACCAGCCTGGGGACCTCTCCTGCTTAACATCTCCAGCAATGACCCAGTGCAGGCACAGAGTGCATGCTTGTCAAGGTTACAAATGACACCAACCTGGGGAGGGGGAAGCAGCTGACACGCTCGAAGGCAGGACTGCACCCCGAGGGCCTTGGGCAGGTGGGAGGAATGGGCCAACAGGAACTGCATGAAACTCAGCAAGGACAAATGCCAAGTCCTGCTCTGGGAAGCAGAGCACCCCTGCAACAGCACAGGACGCGACTGCCAGGCTGGGGAAGCAGCTCCGGGGAAAATGTCCTGGGGGTCTGGGTGGGCAGCGAGCAGGACATGAGCCACAGTGGACCCTGGCAGCAAGGAGAGCCCAGCAGCACCCTGGCCTGTGTGAACAGGGGCACAGCCAGGAGGTCGAGGGCAGGGATTACCCTCCCCTCTACTCAGCCCTTGTTAAACCACATCTAGACACTGCATCTAGTTTTGGGTCCCCCGTACAGGAAAGACCCTGCCAAACTGCGGCGAGTTTGGGGGCGGCCACTAAGCCGGTCAGGGGCTGGAGCACCTGCCCTGTGAGGAGCTGCTGAGGGACTGGGGCTTGCTCAGCCTTCAGGAGAGAAGGCTGCAGACCTAACAGCAAGCTGCCAACACCGATGGGGAGCTTATCAAGGAAACAGAGCCAGGCTCTTCACAGTGGTGCATGACAGGAGAACAAGAGACCACAGACATCAGTTGAAATGAGAACTTCAGGCTGGATACAGGGGAAAGTTTTTTCCCTGTGAGAACTGTCCAGTATTGGAGCAGGTTGCCGAGAGGTTGTGCAGCCTCCATCCCTGAAGGTTTTCAAGATGCTGCTGGATGAGGCTGTGAGCAGCCTGGTCTGACCCCACAGCTGCCCCTGCTTCGAGCAGGAGGTTGGACCAGAGACCTCCCAAGGTCTCTCCAATCTGAATTACTCTGTGACTCAGTGATCCAGCTGTTGCACCCTTTCCCCAGCACAGGCTATTGGACACTAGTAAAGCAGTTTACTCTGCTATACAGAACTTTGCTCTGCTGTACTAGAGCTGCTCTTTGGCTCCTTGTCCAGCACTCAATGTAGCCCTGTGCTATACAGCCCTTTATCTTGAACATTGTAGGATCCCTATCTCAGGACTCACAACTGTTGCACACTCAGCAGCAGCCCCAGATTTGCTGCAGCAAATCCAGCCAGTCCCAGCAATAAATGCTCCCCCTCCTCTTCTCGCAGTCACACACGGGCTAGTTCACAATTCTTCCTCTGAACCCATGCACTCCTTTCCCGTGCCCATGGGGCTGGGTAAATGCAAGGCATTTGGGAGGGCTCCAGCAACACAGTCCCCAAATCCCTGTTAATCTTATAGGCAGAGGGCTGCAGGACTAGTTGGGTTTTCCTCAGATATCTGTGTCCCTACAAGAGGGCAGGAGCCAAAGCTAAAGGCATACAGCACCCTATTATCCCTCCACATGMATATACCACCATGTGGCTCTGCAGCTGCCCCCACTTCTGTTCATAACCCACAGCAGGGGTCACAGCATGCTGAGGTCCGGTGGGGAACAACAACAGGTACAGATTCCCAGGAGGTCTTTCCAACAGAATCTACATCTCCCAGACACATGAAGATGCAGTGACACTCCCAGACACTGCAAACAACAGTGATTCAATATATTACATCCTACAAAGCCTCCACTCACCAGTGTCACATAGCAGAGTGTACACATGTTCATGTGCTCATTCTCTGTTCCCTTAATCTCGCCTGCAGGCTGCTTCTCTCCTGCAGCACTGCCTTGGCTTCACTGACCCTCTGCACTAAGCCTGGGCCCATCTCTAGCACCTCCTGAACTTCTGCCTTGGGTGTTTTCACAGTTCCAGCATGTCCAGGGTCCATCTTTCATACAACTCTTTCCACTCCTGGGTCCTAGCAAGGGTAAAGCCTCCTCGTGCTGGCACAGGCTGAGACTTCCCAAGTGATATGTAGCCAAAGAGAGAAAATACTCACTGGGGAAGGGAGAAAGAAGCATGAACCAATCCCTTTCCCAAGGGCCATGAGACACCCACTGTATTTGGCTTGGAACAAGTTTATACTAAGGCAAAAGACAGCAGTGGTCAGCAGGATCCTGTGCCCTTCATTAGTTAATGTTTCAGTCCTAGTTCATACTTGAGTCCTAACACGATAGGCTGGCAATTTTAAGATTATTTGGAAATAGATTGTATGCTTGGTTTTTGTTGTTTCCTCCTTACACCAGACAAGGGAAATAAGAAGAGAATACAAGAGAGAACAAGTGACACAGTGTGCAGCAGCACAGACTAAGAGCTGGGCTGCAAAGGAAAACCTGATGGAGGGGAATTAAGATTTTGCTTACTAAACAAGTGAAGCAAGAGGAGGGAGAGGCAGGAGGAAGCCAGGGAGGATGTGCCACTTCAATATGAGGGGACAGCCTGAACCAGAGGCCAGCATCCTGGTGCTGCTGAAGAAAGTAGACAACCTGGAGATCCAGCTGGAGACTGAGTCCAGGGCCAGAAGCCAACAGCATCTTTAGGGGAAAAGCTGTCATTTCATGACTTTGGAGACAAGATGTTTAGTATAGGCAGTTGTTAATCAGTGCTGCAGCCATGCCACAGAGCAGGATGGGGGAGAGGGGACAAAGGCACTCAAATGCTGACAGCTGCCGAGTGGGCAGTGAGCCCTTACAGACAACCCCAGCAGGATGTTTTGTACATTGGGCAGCCTCTCCATGTCTACAGAAGTTGTTTGCAACCACTATAAAAAGGCTGAGGATGTTCTCAAGTCTATATGCATGACATACAGTGAATATTTAGAGATGTGATTAGCCAGATACTGTAAACTCAGACTTAGGAATATCAGGACAGTCATGTGAACGTTAGTATGTAAAAGGCATGGCAGCAGGAGAAATGTGCTAACTGAAAAACACACAAAAATGCAAAATGTTAAAATAAAATAGCTACAGTTTGGCATAATCACCATCTGTGTGCCAGGGAGGAGAACTGGGAAAGGCCTGAAGGATGAGAGGCAGGGGGAAAAGGGATAGGACAGTACATGCAAAAGGAACTGCACAGTGTAGTGGTAGCTGGGATATGCTACTGTTGTTTTTGCATTAAAAATCATAGAATCATAGAATAGTTCGGGTTGGAGGGGACCTTTAAAGGTCATCTAGTCCAACCCCTCTGCAATGAGCAGGGACATCTTCAACTAGATCAGGTTGCTGATGTTGAGTCAGGAAAAGAAACTGGATGAAAGTGACAGACAAAAATCTATTACACCTTTCATGTAATGGATGCAAATGAAATGGCATGTGCCCCTTGGGACCCAAGAATGTGTTAAGGAACCCAGGGGATGAACCTGATGCTGTGTTTTGAAGACTTTTCTTTGATAGGTATAGAAGAGGCCACTACCACGGAGGGGCTCAGGGAATACATCTGGGGCATTTTCTGCTGAAATCACTAACTGATCATTGTCATTACATGAAAACGTAGCTGTTTGCATTCAATTCCCAACTGGATTTGAATCTGGCAAGGGATGTCAAAGTCAAGAAGAAAGGCTTCTATAAGTGCATAGGTGACAAAGGAAGGCTAGGGAAAATGTAGGCCCACAGCTGAAGGAAATGGGGGACCTCGTGAGACAGGACATGTAAAAGACTGGGGTACTTAATGCCTTCTTTCCCCCAGTCTTTACTAGTGAGACCAATCTTCAGGAATCCCAGGTCCCAGAGACTGGGGTGAAGGCTGGAGCAAGGAAGATGTACCCTTGGTTGAAGAGGATCAGGTCAGTGAATTCTTAAGCAAACTGGACATAACTATGTCCATGGGCCCTGATGGGATGCACCCACGAGTGCTAAGGGAGCTGGCAGATGTCATTGCGAGGCCACTCTCAATAATCTTTGCTCAATCACAGTGTTTGGGAGAAGTGCCTGAAGACTGCAGGAAAGTAAATGTCACTCCTATCTTCAAGAAGGGTAAGCAGGAGGACCCAGGTAACTACAGACCAGTCAGCCTCACCTTCATCCCTGGGAAGGTGATGGAGCAGCTAATCTTGGAAACCATTTCCATGCACATGAAGAACAGGAAAATCATCAGGAGTAGTCAGCATGGCTTCACCGAAGGGGAAGTCATGCTTGACCAACTTGATAAATGACTGGCCTGGTAGATGAAGGAAAAGCAGTGGATATTGTCTACCTGGACTTCAGTAAGGCCTTTGACACTGTCTCCCATAAGATCTTCATAGACAAGCTGTTGATGAATGGGCTGGATGAGCAGACAGTGAGGTGGATTGAAAACTGGCTGAATGGCTCAGCTCAGAGAGTGGTGATCAGCAGCACAAAGTCTACTTGGAGGCCAGTAGCTAGCGGTGTACCCCAGGGGTCAATACTGGGTCCAGTCCTGTTTAACATCTTGATTAATGATCTAGATGATGGGGCAGAGTGTACCCTCAGCATGTTTACTGAAACGTTTACCAAATTGGAAGGAGTGGCTGATACGCCAGAGGGTTGTGCTGCTATCCAGAGGGACCTCGACAGGCTGGAGAAATGGGCTGACAGGAACTTCATGAAGTTCAACAACAGGAAGTGCAAAGTCCTGCACCTGGGGAGGAACAACCCTGTGCAAGAATATATGCTGGGGGCCACCCAGTCGGAAAGCAGCTTGGCAGAAAAGGACCTGGGGGTCCTGGTGGACACCCAAGTTGAAGATGAGACAGCAATGTGCCCTTGCTGCAAAGGTGGTGAATGGTATCCTGGGCTGCATCAGGAGGAGTGTTGCCAGCAGGTTGAGGGAAGTGATCCTTCCCCTCTACTCAGCACTGGTGAGGCCACAGCTGGAGTGCTGGGGGTCCAGTGCTGGGCTCCCCAGTACAGGAGAGAGATGGACATAGTGGAGCGAGTCCAGTGAAGGGCCACCAAGATGATGAAGGRACTGGAGCATCTCTCCTATGAGGAGAGGCTGAGAGGGCTGGGACAGTTCAGCCTGGAGAAGAGAAGGCTCAGGGGGGATATCATCCATACATGCAAGACGACACCAAGAGGACGGGGCCAGGCTCTTCCCAGTGGTGCCCAGTGCCAGGACCAGAGGCAATGGGCAAAAACTGAAACACGGGAGGTTCCCTCTGAACATCAGGAAGCACTTTTTCACTGTGAGGGTGACCAAGCTCTGGCACAGGTTGCCCATGGAGGTGGTGGAGTCTCCATGCTTGGAGGTATTGAAAAGCCATCTGGACATGGTCCTGGGCAACCAACTCTGGGTGGTCCTGCCTGAGCAGGGGGGTTGTACTAGATTATCTCAAGAGGTCCCTTCCAAACTCAACCATTCCATGATCTCCAGCCAAAGGCCCTCCTGAACCTCCCAGTTCCCCATTCAGCTCCAATCCTTCTGAGAGAGCTGATCTGCTCCACCAGCCCTGCACCACAGCCCTGACAGCATTGTGCAGCAGCATCTGCTACCTGTCCCTTCTTCCCTGCAGGTTTGGTGAGAAGACTTCGCTTGTGTACCCTGCAGCTACTGCAGCTGGGCAGAAGAGCACCTCCTGGGAGTGCTGTGGCCGAAGTAGAGCAGAAGTGGGTGACAAAGAAGAGCAGCAAGATGGCTCAGGGTTAGGCAGGAAGAAACCAGAGCACCAGTCTCAGGGAGCTATGACTGCTGTGAGGGAAGGAGGGCAGGTGCTGGGCAGGTGTGCCTCTCCCCACTGCATGGAGAACTGGGAGGACAAAGATGGGCATTGAGGCCTTGTTATTTCACGCCCTCCTCCTAGTCCCCCAGCAAGACAGGAGGGAAGAGTGGAGCCAAGGCACCACAAAGCTCTTACGTTCCCCAGAGTCGGGGATGGACGGAGAAGCACAGCCCCACACTGGGGACCTCAGCTAAATCACCTGTAGGAGTCAAGGCTTCTCCTTCCCACAGACCCATCTAGGGGGCAACACCAGGGCCCCTCCAACACAGCCATCCCTTGCCCTCCCAGCCTTACTGCCAACCCATGTACCCCCTACACAGTCCACAGTGGTGGAAAGGGATGGAGTGCTTCTCAGCAGCTTGGGCCTCCATTCTCTGGCTGTCCTCCCCATCTCTAGTGAGCGCAGTCAGCAGGCAGGGAGCTCATCTGGAGCCCTGCCCTGGCTGGATCTCTGCTACGCACATGTTACGCTGTGGCTTTGGCAAACATCTGGCTCTGGGCTCCCGCCCCTCAGAGTGACGGCTCTTGGTGGGAGAGGAGGGGAGGCTGGCGCCAGTGTGGTCAACGATCCCACGCACGGCTCCCTTTGCCTGAGTGTGTGCCAGGCGTCCTGCCCTCCCCAGCCCTGGCACAGCTGCTGACCAGCTAAAAGCAGCCAGGGAGCGGCCACGGCTGCTATTTCAGGAGCTGTCTCTGGCTCCCGGGCTGCATCTCAGCCTCCAGCATGCTCAGGCCTCGGGGGAGTAAGCGGGGTCAGGGTTTGGCCCCAGTGATTGTCCAGCACACGTGGCCAAGGCGAGGGTCAGACCCTGAGGCTGCAGGGAGCGCCACGTCCAGGGGGAGCCCTCTGCACAGCTGCAGGCACTGCCTGCTTGCACCGCTGGCTCCCCGCAGTCCAGCACCTACAGGGCACAGGCAAGGTCTCTGGCTGGCGGCCCCACAGCCACAGCCTAGGCATGGACAGGCGCAGGGCTGCCACAGCCATACACAGCAAGGTATGGAGAACAGGGGCAGCCTATGGCCTCCAGCACTGCTCTGGGATGGGATAAAGCCCTCAGTTTTGAGGAGGAGGGGAAGCAGTTTAATAATAGACATTGGCAGGGAGGTAGGACCGTTGGATGGTGAGGCTGGGCAACAGGCTGCAAGAGCCTGGAGGTGAACACTGCCTTTCTGGGAGTCCCAGTGCGTCTGAGCTCAGGGGCAGAGTAAGAAAAATGAGGAGCAAGGCTCACACAGGGGCACCCAGGAGTCCTCTCTGGTGGAGTAGCAGGGAGGTGAAATGGGAGCTGCAGCAGGGAGCTACAGGGCACTGGGAGCCCCAGCAGAGCGTGCAGGAGTTCGGGAGCTGAGCAGGGCAGGAAAGCTGGGCCTCTGCAGACAAAGAGTGCTCAAGGTGGGGGGCTCGAGTGGGGCAGCAACAGTGCAGGGTGGGAAGTGACAGGGTCTGGCCACAGCCTCCTGAGGGGCACTGATACCAAGAAGGACTCCAAACCAGGGTGTTGGGCTGGGTTTTGGCTGTGCAGAGCTCAGGCAGGGAGTGCTCACAGAGCAGGTCTACACAGCGAGATGGGACACAGCTGGGCAAGACATGGAGGTGAGACTGGGGTCAGGGCAGCACGAGATTGAGCACGCCAAGCAGGGTGACCCTGGGGAACAAGGCAGGGATGGGGAGCAGGAAGAGGCTGGATTATGCCAAGGGCCATGCAGGTGAGGGAAAGCACTGCCAGTGAGAGCTGCCCTGGGGGCAAAACAGTGAGGGTCCCTGGGGGGGAGCAGGCAACAGCAGCTGGCAGCAACCAAGGGGTGCGGAGAGAACAAGCGGGAGCAGAGACTGGGGGGGAAGAGATGGGGGGAAGGCATGCTGGTGGGCTGGGGCTCCAGGAGGGGAGGTGCAGGGACTGGCACTTTGGAGGGCAGCGTACACAGGTGTAGGGCTGTGGGGGGACATGGAGGAGGGAGGGTGTGAGCGAGGACTGTGGGAGGAAGGGGAGTTATAAGGGGCCTGGGGCTGAAGCAGAGGTGAGGGAAAAGGGGCAGCTGTGAGGGGGCTGGGGATCGGCGTAGAGGAAGGAGGGAGCTGTGTGAGGGGGCTGGGGGGAGGAGCAGAGCATGGGGGGAGAGGAGCGCGAGGGGCTGGGGCCTCTCGGCTGCAGTGGAAAAGCTGCTGCAGCTCCAGGGGAAATGCTACTTGAATTAATCATGGCGCTGGCTGCTGTGCCAAGCCCAGGAGGAGGCTGCTGGCAGCGCAAGGAAATAACTTTCACAGGAATTTGGAACAAATGCAGCTCTTCTGGCGGTAACAACAGCACTCACCTCCCCCACAACCTCCCCATGTACCAGCATCTCCCCCATGTCCCCACTCCTTGTGTATCCCCAGACTCTCCCACATTACAGCCTGGTCTCCCAGAAGCATGATGCACTCCCTCCCCTCACACTGCTCCCCAGCAAGCTCACAGGCATCTCCCCATCTTGCCTCAGGAAGCTTGCCTTCTTGTTTCTGAGGATGGGRAGGCCTGTTTTATGTCGTGCAAAGGTCTGAAAATAGGTTAATGCTAAATCCCTTGTCCCCAGAAAACGAATGCATGTAGTAATGTCCTCGCCACCTCCCGCCACTCTCTTTGGCAGCAAAGTCGGTGAGCATTAGTCCTCTTGCCTTCCAGTCCCCATGCATGGCTACTCCCTGTGTCCTCTCACAGCTGCCCCCTTCAGTAGCATAACCGCTGCATCAGGATTATCCGTCAAGACTCTCTTTCAGTAATACGGTATACGTGGCCTGGTCTAGCCTACAGCACTTCATGCAGGTCTTCCTATCTGGGGCACAGCCCAAGAGGCTGTCCCGGTGCTGTGCATGCAGCACAGCCAGTACTACAGAATCACAAATCAGTACTCAAACTTCAAAACTCATCAGACGTCCTCAAAACTGCAAGACTATACATTAGGTATGTTGCTGGTCAGCTTTTGATTTCCGATGTTCTTGTTCCCCAACAATTGTGTGTATGAATGCAAAGGAAATATGTAAACCCTGGTTCCAAAATCATTAATATTGGATCTATGCAGGAATCAGTAATCCACCATCTCATCTCATTCACATTTCTGTCAAATCAGCCTGTGCTCACAACATGGGGTTTACACAGCTCTCTGTGCTTTATGCTGGCTGCCAGAGGACAGACAATACTTGATTTAGCGTGAAAAGTTAGAAAGGCCCAGAAAGACAATATCTGACCATGCATGCAGCTTGCTGGTACAAAGTCAAATGTTTAAAACAAATTTAAGCCAGCAGGGTGAATTTATACCAGAACAGTGCTTCACATCATGTAACCCTAGCATTTGAATGTAGTCTGATGAGCCCTAAAGCTTCTGTATTATCAACTCATGGCCACAGAGAGAAACAGAGACAACCAGTCAGTGACTATCCCTTGCTCTATTTTCTGCTGGTGTCGTGTTCACTGATTCCCTGGGCTCCTTCTCCACTGGTGTTTCTCATCTCAGACTTGAACTGTGAGTTCGCTATTTCCTTTGCTTAGTGCTCATGCAGAGTCTGCTACTGTGGGACCTGGCCCATGATAAACACAAGTAATAAATAAAGAAGATGTTATGAGATCCTTTTTCTTTCTCGGGAGCTCAGGCCAGCAACCTGCTCTGCTCGTCTCTGTTCATACACCAAACACAAAGACCGACCTGGCAGAGAGGATGGGGTGTGCAAGGGAGCAGGAGACCTGCAGCCGTTCTTCAAGTCTCTTCTGGTCACTCACATGGACTCCCCACTTCCCCATCATTCTGTCCTGCCCATGGAGAGCAGATGTCACCATCTGAAAATAGACCAGGTCCTCCCAGGGGTTTTGCTTAAAAACATGGCAGTCTGATGGAGAATTGAACCCATTCAGTTCTGTGCTGACCCTGGAGGCTGTCCTGTGTCCTGCACATGACGCTGGCAGGGCCTGCCCGTGGCCTAAGCTCTCATGACCACTATGTGGGTCTGACCATTATGTGGACCAAATCCAGACCTTGACAGAGACCCTTCAGCCTCCCAAGGCAGGATGACCCCTGATGCCTAGAAGCCACAGACAGATGGAGTCAAGCGGGAGGAGTTGCACACAGGGGCTGTGGGGCACCACACCTGACATGGATGACCCCATGGGACACAGTGCTGGCTGCTGGCCACCATGGACCCTGACAGTACCTCTGAAGCCCTCCTGTTCAGGGCAACAGGGGTGCCATGGCTGAGGGGTGGCCACACCGGGCAGCTGTGCTCTGAGACCTGGGCTCCCTGCCCCGGCTCTACCCAGCTCCCCGACCTGGCTCACTCCTGCTGCGGCCCAGTGCCGAGCCAGCAGCCTGGCCAGCCTCCTTTCCCATCCTCTCACGTTTCCCGGCTCAGAGGAAGCAGCAGCAGATGTGTGAGCTGTTTGCTTTGTGCCGAGGCCACGCGGGAGTTACCTGTGCTCAGCCCAGACGCGCCGTTTCCAAACGAAACATGAGGGCTGAGCCAAGACCATCGAAATCTGGCCAAACCCTCAGTCGCTGACGGCCGCCGGGCCAGCACCTTCCCCTGCGCAGTGCGGAGCTGGGCTGGCCCCTGCGCTACACTGGCCTCACCGTGGCCAGGCAGTCACACGCTGGACCAGCTTCTCTGTGCCATCCCCATGGCCCCGCACTGCCCCAGCTCCTCCACAGGTCCTGCTCTCCCTCCTGCCTGTCCCCGAACTCGCAGTCAGGAGCCCAGCCACCATCTGCAATTGCATTTCCAGAACGCCTTCCCACACGGCAAGCGGCACTGTGCAGGAAGGCACGGAGAAGGAGAGAGAGGGGGGCCTCCCTTCAGGGGCTGCCGCAGCCGAGACATCCCTGCACACGCCTAGGGCCTCGATGCTCACCCAGGGACACATGGCTCCTCCACTCTGACCCTGTCCCTGAACCCACCCCCACCCTTGACCCCTTCCCCATCTCTGTCCCCAGCCCTGGTCCTGTCCCTGTCCCTGTCCCCATGCCCACGCACCTGGGACAGTGTGGAGTGTTGCCCTGCACGGACCAAACCCAAATCTTCCCCCACCCAAATCTTCCTCCTCTTCTCCCACCCACTTCTTCTGCCCAGACTTCCCCCCCAATCCCACCCTGACCCATCCCCTATGCCCCCAGATCTGACCCATCCTAAACTTGCCCCTGCCCCATGTCCCTTCTCTATTCTACACCTGGCCCTTGCTCCCACCCAATTCCTCCTTCCCCCCACACTCTCCCCCACACACCTACCCCCCATCCCCTGCACTCACCCACCCCACAAGCCCCTCTCCAACACTCCCATCCCATACCGTCAGTACCCTGCAATCACACACCCTGCATGGCCCACATGCTCATACCCGCCATGCCCCAGCAGTGCACCCACAGCACACCCATAGACCAGTTTTTCTCGCCAGCTCCACTTCCTCCTCCAGGCCCATCTGGAGGCCCTTTTTCCTGGCCAGAATTCCTGCTCCCCCTCCCCCTCTCCTTCTGGCCCCATGGGCACTGCTTACCACCTGGCCCCAGAGCCCCTCATGGCCCCAGCCAGACATCCCAGCACCCCACGACTCAGCAGAGAAGTGCCCCAAACTTCACAGGTGTTTGTCCTGACAGACAGGCTGGATGCTGCCGTGGTTGGCAGTGCCTTGCTGCATTACTGCACCAGTTCCCCACTGCCAGCCCCAAGCCCCAAGCCCCTGGCTCAGATGGGCTGCATCACCTGTCTCCAGCAACCAGGGCTCCAGGGCCTGAGTTGTGATTGAAACAGCAAATGCAGGGAACACAAAATATACAAAATACAAATGGCATCACTGGCACATCTCGGGGTCCGTAGAACCTGTCAGAGGGGCAGCACCTCTCCAGGCCTCACCTGTGACCTCTACACGAAGGCTGATGCAGCACGTGTCTCTCAGCTCAAATCCCACAGGTGCTGTTTCCAAGGTAATATAACAATACCAGTTGTGCATAATTAATGCTAATGTTCACAACCAGCCTTACAAACACTGATGAACTTAGGCTAATGACCTCACAGGAGGAGAGGGGTTAGCAGCTTGGCTACAAGAAGCTTCCTAGAGGTCTTACCCGTGTTCCTGAGCACCATTTTGAGTGTCCTGGCCTGCAAGGCAGTTCCACACTTGTGCAAGCAAGGCCTGGCACAGTGGGTCCCAATCCTAGCTGAGGTCAACACCGTGCTTTGCACAAAGGACATCCTTGAGGTGTGCCCATAGGATCAGTGATATCACCCAGTACTTGCATGCAGAAAGGGTGTAACAGTGCTCTGCCCCATTTCTGACTCACACTGAGCACAGGGATCTCTGTTCTCGCATTCCTGCTGCAACCATTGCCCATCTAAGCCATGACAACTGCACCAAACAGCCTTCAGTGGCAGTCTCCCATCCCAAGCCTCGCACAGCCCTGGCTGTGCCCTCCTCAAGCTCAGCTCCTGACAGTTGTACCTACCTGTAAGAAGCAGGTCCCAACAGGGGTGTTCTCCTTCAGGGACACATTGTAGAAATTACTCCTGAACACTGGCTCATTGTCATTGACATCCTGCAGGGCCACATGCACCACAGCTGAAGAAGAGAGGGCAGGGGTTCCCCTGTCTGTGGCCAGCACAGTCAGCTGAGGCTGAGGATCCTTCTCATAATCCAGTGGAGCAGCAGTGGTGATGATACCTGTGGCAGGGTCAATGGCAAACCAGCTGGAGTGGGTGTCACGGCCATGCACAATACTGTACCGCACCTCCCCATTGGGACCCTGGTCCTTGTCACGAGCTGTCACCTGCAGGACAAAGCTGCCTGGGTACACAACCTCGGGGATGCTTTGTTTGTACTCCTGCTGGTCGAAGAGTGGAGGGTTGTCATTGATATCCATCACTTGCAGCACAAAGGCTGATTCTGCCCGGAGCGGGGGTGTTCCTGAGTCAGTGGCTGTCACCCGCAAATCATAGGAGTCTCTTTCTTCCCGATCCAGAAGCTGGTCCACACAGATCAGGTAGATGATGTTGTCCTTGGTAGTGAGGGCAAACTTGCCATCCCCTCCCTCCAGTGTGACATTGACATTGGAGTACTCACCATAGTCTGGGTCGGAAACAGAGATGCGTGCCACATACTGACCAGGCTGGGCTCCCTCAGAGATCTGAGGGGAGCCATCTTCACTCAGGAAGATGATAGTCATGGTGGGCTGGTTGTCATTGTAGTCACGCACATGAATAGTGACAAAGGCTGTGGTGACCTCAGGATGGACAGCCTTATCCCTTGCCTGCACCACCAGCTCATGCACCTTCCTTACTTCATAGTCCAGACCCTTGTTGAGCTTGATGACTCCAGTCCGGGAGTCAATGGTGAAGTACTGGTCAGGATCGCTCTGCCGCCGGTTGATCTCATAAATCACATCTCCATTGTCACCTTCATCTGCATCAGAGGCAAAGACCTGCAGGATGCTGCTGCCAGGTTTCAAATTCTCTGAGATGAGAGTATGATAGCGGCTCTGGTTGAAGCTAGGAGCATTGTCATTGATGTCCTGGATGGACACATCCAGCGTCATCTGGGTACTCCGGGGAGGAGAGCCACCATCATAGGCTTCCAACAGCAGCGAGTATGATGAACGGTTCTCCCGATCCAAGACATTGCTGACCACCAGGTCCAAATACAGGACCCCATTGGGTCCTCGACGTGTTTCCAGGCGGAAGGCCTGCCCCACATTCTCTCCCTTAATCACATAGCCTTGCGTATTGAGTAGGCCACTGTCAGCATCAAAGGCTGGGTCCAAGGGAAATCTGCTGCCAATGGGTGTGTGCTCTGGGATCTGGAAGGTGCTGTGTTGTTTGGGAAAGGCTGGAGCATGGTCATTGATGTCATTCACTTGGATGTTCACTTCTACTGTGATGCCCTCCGGGGTAACAGCAATGAAGCTGTAGCGGTCCCGAGTCTCTCGGTCCAGGACACGAGCTGTTTTGATGATACCGGTGTTCTCATCTATCCCCAAGTCAGTAGTAACACCGCTGCCCTCCTGTGCTGAGATGAAATACATGTAGGCACTAGTTCCAGGTGGCAGGCCAGCACTGATGTCCCCAATGATGGTGCCAGCTGGCTGCTCCTCATCTATTTGTAGATCCAGGGTGCCCAGGACGGCAGAGCCCTTCCCTGCTCTCAGGCCCCCAAGAATTAGCAGCTCCAGCAGAAGCATGGCTGACCCCTTCATCTGCTCCATTGCTAATGACCTGCAGAGCAGAGGGTGGCTCAATCTCCTTTGCAGTGTGCGCTTTAATCCTGCATGGAATGCAGACGAGAGGATGCTGGTTAAGAGGGAGCAGCAAAGGAAAGACAGAAAAAAAAACATGGAGAGGGAAAGCCTGCCATGTACCTGCTGCCCAATTGCTCTGTATCACCTATCCCTCACAAGGAGCGAAGGTAAAAATGTGTCAGAGCAGAGGGTGCCCAGAATGAAGGCCTGGGACAGCACCTAAAGTCAGCCAAGCAGGTCACATCTGACAGTGCGCAGAGGTTAGCAGCTAGTACCCTGTCACATAGGCTATTTCCTACAAAGTCAAGCATTCTTCCCAACCACCCACCCTCCTGGCAACACTGGAGCCAGCTGCTCTAGAGCACAGTGTTCCTGTGCCTTTAACAGCTGAATGCTTCCTGTGAGGCTGAAAGAGGCTGTCTGCAAGACGACAGAGATTTTTGGACAAACAGCAGCCTAGCACCTCCACCCTGAAAAAAGCTGGTCTCAAATTGGGAGAGAGCTCAACAAATGACCATGTTGAGCCCCCCCCACCCTCTGTAGCATGCCTTTCAGGACCACAGGGATATAGGTGCCAAAAAACCCATGAAGTGCAAATCTGGTGTCCCTGGGAGGGAGCAGCAGAACTGGAGTGGGCTTACATCCAGTGAACAATAAATCAGAATGGCTGTATTGCAAAGGATGTACCCACAGCTGGGAATGCCCAGGATAAAATCAGACAGGGCCCATTGTTTGGCCTGGCACAGAGATCTGTGGATGCCCCAAGCTGGTACCATGGAGGGTGGTGGCAGTACAGTAGGAACGCAACAACTCCCTCTGAACTGCCAGCTGCTCTGGCTCCTTCCCGGTCCCACACCCTCCACTGCTCACTCTCCTCCTTTGTCTCCTTCTCACTGCTCCTTGTTCGTTCTGGCTCCTTCACTCCATTTCCCCCTGCCGTAGCTTCATTTCACTGCAGCAGTGGGGGAGGGACAAGCAGGGAGGAGCAGCTCCCTGCAGCAACACCACTACTGGACACGCTGGACACGCTCCCAGTACCCAAAGGCTGTCAGCCCCCCAGGGCTCTGCCCACCCTCCCTGTGAATAGCCAGAGAAACTCAGCAGTCAAGGAGCTTGTGAAGAACACCAGCCCCAGTGCTGCTTTCAGCCCCCGGTAAACGAGGCTTAGTGGTCTGCGGGGATGGCGGCAGCATGAGCTCACACTTGGACTCTCTTGAAAGCATTTGCTGCTGGTCCCATAACCACACTCAGGAGCCGCTCATGTCAGATGCAGGACGGCAGGAACCTCCCTGTCTTGGGGGATGGAGGTGGCTGACATTGCCCAGTTTGGGGACTAAGAATGTCAGCCCTTCATCTAAAGAACCCTACAGCAGTGTTAACCCTTTCCAGGGGATGTGGGATGATTATTCCTGGGTCCTTTTTCCCACCTCGGGTCAGCTGTTTAGATTGGTTTTCCCTGTGGAAATCCTGAGTTAGTGACAGAAAGAAAAATATTAAGAAGTGTTTTCTACATATAAAGAAGTGTTTGTTTACTTCAGTGGGCATCCAGTGTCTGAGGTCTATGGCAAGTAAATCCACACACTCTTCTTGCACCTAGCAAGTATGAATCCTCATTATCTCTCAGGAGCAGAAGTCAAAAAAAGTTACTTTTATCCCTGTGGGCTGCTAGCTGGGGATCTGCACTAACTCAGTGGTCCTAGACAAATCTATCTTTCTCTCTGTTGGAGCTAGTTAAATTTCCCCAGCTGGAGGGGTAACTGCATACATCCAGAACATGCAGTGCTAGGGGAACGGGGTCCAAGTTTGCTTCTGTGATGAAACTCCACCATCCTAACTGTGACCCAGCTGCTTAGGTCATGGGAAGGTACAGGGCAGAGGGTTTAAAGCCTTGGCAGGAGGTTAGACAAAAACTAAATAAAAAGGAGAGTAGAAAAACAGGTAGAGGGACAAGGCTCCCTGGGTCAATCTCAGTGGCTGAGCACAGGATGAAGCTGAAAGGTCTTGGTTAGTGCCTGGAAACAGATCAGGGCACAGACATGGGGAAAAAACCCACCTGGTTTGATTAGTGATGTGGCTCTTGAGAAGCAGAAGGAAGTGCAGCAAGGCTCTGTGGGCTGCTGGTGGGGAGGAGAGAAACTTGAAAAGTGAACCTGGGGAGTGTGAAGAGCAGCTGAGAGCACTGGGGCAACCAGGGAACAGAAATTAGGGTCCTTGGGGTGGGGAACTGGTGATGAAAGTCTGTGTAAACTTCTCCCTTTCCATCCTCCCTGGGTACAAGTGGGTAGTTTCAGAGCCTAGCTACCTCTTGGGTAAAAGATGCAACTGCCAGGTTGCCAGACTGCACCAGTCCAGGATGGGCAGAAGGCCATCCATGGTACTAGCAGCCCTCTGTTCCTATGAAGTTTGCAGGCTTGGGTCACAGAGGAAGACAGCAGTGACCTCAGTGGATGCAGAGTCACCAAATCTGAACAGCTGCTTCCAATTAGCAGATAGCTCAGTACTAGGGGCTGGCTTGACTGGTCCAGGCCCAGCCTGTGTAATGTGAGCCAGACTGCCCTGCTCCCTCTCTGGCCCTCCCACCATCGGGCACTGAGTTCCCTAGTAAAAAATGGCAGCAGAAGCCTCTGAAGAAAACCGCTAGCATGAGAATCTGTCCAGAGAGGCGTTTGGGGTCCAGAGCTATAGTAAGGTTGACAGGAAGGGCAGCTAAAATGGAGTGAGCTGCAATATACATAAGCAGCTCCAAGCCTAGGGCTGATAGGCCAGGGCACCAGGAGACCCCAGCCTACACTTAGCAGATAAGTCACATTTAGAAAAAAAAGATACGGAATTACAGAGGGACCACTGCATGCATCCCTGCCTGCCTGCCAGTGGCACCTCGCATCTCATGTCAGCCATGAGGAAGGGGAAGCAGGCCCACACTGGCCCCAGCAGAGAAGCTGGAAAGACAGCACCCACTGTGCATGCCACAAACAGATGTCAGAGTGCTTGCTGTGCAAAAGCTCCATCAAAGCTGCAGATGCTGCTGATGCCATACCCAAAGTCTCACATGAGAGGCCATGACTCATGTAATGATGTTTTTGAGACTCCAGTCCAGATGAGGAAGAATTCAGAAGCCCATTTAATCTTTGCTGAGCACCAGTCACTGACCTGGAATATGCTTTTCTCTTCTACATTCACACAGATCTCTCTCAAGAGTTTCAGATTATCTGCCCTCAGAACCAGACACAGCCCAGGCTTGCCTGCAGTGCAGCCTTAGGCTAACAACTCACTTTCAAGCTCTAGTTAGTCTGCCACTACCTACAGTCATCTCCATGCCTCCTGGCCCTCCTACCACCTCCCACCTGGCCCTTCAGGACCAGCACCCTATTGCTTGCTTCCAGCCCAGCCACACAGCCTCATTTCCCTCTGACATCAGCTCTGAGCAGTTACCAGCAGTGGTGACCATCCTCTCATGAGGATGCAGTCAAGCTCCACTGCACGCCTGTGCATCCCATTTCTGTATCACTTCCCTCGCAAAGGAAGCTCTAATGCAATTTCCTCACACATTAGCCAGTTCCCACAATCCCAGCCCACATGCACCTCAGCACTGACCTGGCCCCTGCCATACTGTATGCCCATCGCAGGGGTGCTGCAGGGACTTCTCTGCTCTCTGTCCACTGGTGCCCCCAGGCTGTCAGGGTTCTCTCTCTCTCAAGAGCTCCCGGGCAGCCCCGGCCCCCTGGCTCTTGGGGCTCCCCGCCCCGCTTGGGGCTTCCCAGCCGTCGGGCCCACCGCCTGCTGGTGCTCCCTGTCCCCGTGCACAGCCCCGTCCCCGGGCGCTCCCAGGCGTCCCGCAGAGCGCAGTCTCCGTGCCGGAGCTCTGCCAGCTCCGGTCCCCGCTCCGCTCGGGCCCGCAGCCCCCGCCCGGCGCCTCCGCGGCTCCTCTGCCGCGACCGCCGAGCGCCCGCCCCGCGGCGGGTCTGCCCCTGCGACGGC
>JAYKAV010003018.1:508125-557079 GCA_035582835.1 Phoebastria nigripes
CCCCATTGTCTGCGCAGCGGAGGCAGAACAAAGAGCCCGGTCCCGGTCCTGGTCCCGGTCCCGGTCCCGGTCCCGGTCCCGGTCCCGCCCGGCCTGGCCCGGCCCGGCGCGCCGTGCGGCGATGCCGACGTGCGGAGCACCGGGCGAGGGCGGCAGGGCAGCAGGACCGTGTCGGTCCCCGGCGCTGGCACTTACACCGTGCGTCCCGCGCTGGCGGCGCTCACATCCCGCAGGATCCGGCCCCGCCAAGACGTCCCACAGCCACTCCAGTACCCCGGTGCTCCGGTGCCGCGGTCGCTTCGGTACCGCTTGCCGCTCCGGTGCCCCCAGCGCTCCAGTGCTCTCCAGTGCTGCGGCCGCCGCGGTGTTTCGGTGTGCCGGCCTCCCGGTGCCGCAGCCGCCCCGGTGCCGCGGTCGCCCCGCGGAGCGCTCGGCGGCAGGCGGCGGGTCGGCGCTGGCTCGGCGCGGAGGCTCCTGCTGAAACCCGACCCAGCGCCGCCCTCAGCCCCCCGCTCTCCCCACCGCCCCCATCCCCGCCCCGCCACCGGAGCGCGCCGGCAGAGCGCGGCCCCGGAGCGGCCCCGGGCGGGGGTCCGGGGCGATGGGACGGCGTGGCGGGGCACGGGGCACGAAGGGGCCAGGGAGCAGCGTCGGGGAGAAGGCTGGCACGGAGGCGGAGGAAGGGCTGGAGCCGGGGTAAAGAGGGATGGGGAGGAAGCAATGGGCGCCGGGAGCCCGGGGAAATGGGAAGGGGTAGGCAGGAGTAAGAGGCAGGGCAGTGGTGGGACGGACAGGGCAAGGAGGGGGCTGGTCAGGAGATGGAGGGACGCTGTGGGTGACTGTGGGGGTATGTGGGGACACGATGGCAGAGGCACAGCCCATTCTCTGCTCTCTACTACAGTTCCTTCCTAAGCACAGAGCCCAGAGTCCAAGTACCTGTAACCTGCCAACACCTTGACTCACATCAGGGCTTCTAATGTCCAGGCTGGAAGGTACTCATTTGTAGTGCCTGCACTGCAAGTGATTGGGGCCCCACCAGTTTATACTAAGAGACAAACCAAGACTCTGGTGAGTGACTGTCTAGGCTTTTCCACTGGTGGCTGGCTCCCTGGCTCAACTTGGCCACTCAGACTGTTTTTCTGTGCTCCAGAGAGGCCAGGTCATAGTAGTATTGGTGTGTTTGTTGGGGGCCACTCAGCCTCCAGGCCAATAATCACTACTGGGCCTTCTTTTATTTCTTAGTAGAGAAACTGCTATTGACTACTGGCTGTGACAGTCCATTGCTAAGATCATGTGCTATAAAGGCCACAGGTCAGTCTGCTTCATCAGGAACATGTCTAGGTTCTTCCATCAGTGACAATCAATTCAAATAGAGAATAGAATCATAGAATCATAGAATCATAGAATCATAGAATCATAGAATCATAGAATGGTTTCGGTTGGAAGGGACCTTAAAGACCATCTAGTTCCAACCCCCCTGCCATGGGCAGGGACACCTTCCACTAGAATATGGACCACCAGACTAATTTCACAGAGAAGGAACACTTCAAGATCTGTGTGTCTGCATCCTTTCCTGAATACCACATAGGCTGAGCTGGATTTAGAAATAAAAAGTAATTCTGGATTACTTTTACTGATCTAAAGGTACCCTGGAGAAACCAAATCCTTTTGACCCTGAACAGCACATCTTACAATTCTTATCATAAATTCACCAAGCTATAATATATTCAGTTTATTTCCTCCTACATCTATCTTCAGAAGGTCACAGAAACACAGGAAAAAAGTTCAGAAGTGGGGAGCAAGGATGACAAAGGTCCAGATCAGCTTCAATGCATGGAAGAATTTAGTCTCCATTCTGGAAAGGAGACAAATGAGGGAAATGGGGAAGAGGACAATGAAATCATGAGTGGTCTGTGGAGGGTGATTTTGTTCAGCTCTGTGGAGCTGATTTTGTTCACTGTGTCTTCCGATATAAAAGAGGAATGAAATAAGGCTAACAGAAGCCGAGATCAAAACAAACAAAAGAAGGTGGTACTTCATGTGAGGGGCTGTGGGCCTGGGGAACTTCTTGCCATAGAATGCTGTGGATGCTTGAAATTTACATCATCCCAGGAAGTGGGATGATGTGAGTCACAAAGTCATGTCAGTCACAAAGAGTTGGGTCTGGAGGTGTACTGAGGTGAAATATTGTGTATGCTTCTCCTGTTCTTCCACACCTTCCTGTGCATCCACTTGTAGCCACCATTGGAGCCTGGGCCTGGGCTAGAGAGAGTCTTGAGCTGAATCCCAATGAGATGGTCCTTATGATCTTGTGTCTGTTCCAGTTTTATCAACAACATTTCAGCCTTGATTTAGCTATCATGTCTTTATTTCTCTTTATTTTTGTCTACAATTGTTTTTTCTTACATTACCTTATTTGCTCCCAGATATTTTCAGAAACAGCAGTAAGCTTATCATTCAGCATCTCTTCTAAATGAAACAAACCTCGTGCTCTTACTGTTACCTTATGATCAGCTATCCATTGCTGTTACCCTAGTTGCTCTTCCATATGTATGCCTTCTAGTTTAAATTAATGTCTCTTTAATTAGCAGATCATAATTCCCACTGTGTTCTGAAGAAATGACATCTGCACCTTATACAAAAGCATTTAAGGGAAGGCTTCCTTTCTCTACTGGAAATGTCTTGCTTGCTGTACTTAGGGATGACATTTGCTTTTTCATAGTTGCATCATCTTACTATCTTACATGTGACTCACACACAGGTATTCTTCCTCTTCTGTGGTTTCTAACTAGGGTCATTTCCAGCTTCCGGCCAAATTTTTTCTAATACATTGCTAAGACCAAGATCCACAATGCCACAAGGCATATACTTTCCATGGTTTCTAATACCTTGGTATTTGCGGTAACTCCTTCATTGATATGGGTTCAAATGCATTAACTTTTACTTTTTGATAGATTAATCAAATACATGGGGCTGATGGTGCTGAAAGATGTTGTTGATGTGATCACAAGGCTGCTGTCCATTATATATAAAAAATTGTGCCTTTGGAGAGGTCCTTGATGACTGGAAATAAGCTAATAGAACTGGCAGATCTTTAATGACACTTTCCATARAGCGCAAGAGCTCTTGATCCCCATGTGTAAGAAATCAGGAAAGGAAGGCAAGAGACTGGCATGGCTGAGTAAAGACCTGCTGGTCAAACTAAAGGGCAAGAAGGAAATGCACAGGCAGTGGAAGCAGGGACAGGTATCCTGGGAAGAGTATAGGGACCTTGCCCAGTTGTGTAGGGATGGGGTCAAGAAGGCCAAGGCGCAGCTGGAACTGAACTTGGCAAGGGACGCAAAGAATAATAAGAAGGGCTTCTATAGGTATGTCAGCGAGAAAAGGAAGGTCAAAGAAAGTGTACCCCCCCTGATGAACACGACTGGCAAATTGGTAACAACAGACAAGGAGAAGGCTGAGGTATTCAGCCTGTTGCAGACAACACCAAGTTGGGCAGGAGTGTTGATCTGCTTGAGGGTAGAAAGGCTCTACAGAGGGATCTGGACAGGCTGGATCGATGGGCTGAGGCCAAGTGTATGAGATTCAACAAAGCTAAGTGCCGGGTCGTGTACTTGGGTCACAACAACCCCATGCAACGCTACAGGCTTGGGGAAGAGTGGCTGGAAAGCTGCGTGGCGGAAAAGGACCTGGGGGTATTGGTCAACAGCCGGCTGAATATGAACCGGCAGTGTGCCCAGGTGGCCAAGAAGGCCAATAGCATCCTGGCTTGTATCAGAAATAGYGTGGCCAGCAGGAGTAGGGAAGTGATCGTCCCCCTGTACTCGGCACTGGTGAGGCCGGCCGCACCTCGAATACTGTGTTCAGTTTTGGGCCTCTCACGACAAGAAAGACATGGAGGTGCTGGAGCTTGTCCAAAGAAGAGCAACGAAGCTGGTGAAGGGTCTAGAGAGCAAGTCTTATGAGGAGCGGCTGAGGGAACTGGGGTTGTTTAGTCTGGAGAAAAGGAGGCTGAGGGGTGACCTTATCTCTCTCTACAACTACCTGAAAGGAGGTTGTAGCGAGGTGGGTGTCGATCTCTTCTCCCAAGTAACAAGTGATAGGATGAGAGGAAACGGCCTCAGGTTGCACCAGGGGATGTTTAAATTGGATATCAGGAAAAATGGTTTAGTGGTGGACTTGGCAGTGTTAGGTTTACAGTTGGACTCAATGATCTTAAAGGTCTTTTCCAACCTAAATGATTCTATGATTCTATGATTCCTTGATTCTACTCAGCAATTTTTTTTCCTCAGTCTTCACTGGCAATCTCTTTTCCCACACCTCTCGAGTGGATGGACCTCAAGGCAGGGACTGGGGGAGCAAAGTCCCTCCCACTGTAAGAGAAGATCAGGTTCGAGACCACCTGAGGAACCTGAACATACATAAGTCTATGGGACCTGATGAGATGCATCCCAGAGTCCTGAGGGAATTGGCTGATGTAGTGGCCAAGCCACTCTCCATGATATTTGAAAAGTCATGGATGTCAGGTGAAGTCTCAGGTGACTGGAAAAAGAGAAACATTGCACCCATTTTTAAAAAGGGTAGAAAGGAGGACCCTGGGAACTACCAACCTGTCAGCCTCACCTCTGTGCCTGGGAAGATCATGGAACAGATCCTCCTAGAAGCTATGTTAAGTCACACGGAGGACAGGGAGGTGATTTGAGACAGCCAGCATGGTTTCACCAAGGTCAAGTCTTGCCTGACCAACCCAGTGGCCTTCTATGAGGGAGTGACTACATCAGTGGACAAGGGAAGAGCTACAGATGTCATCTATCTGGACTTCTGTAAGGCCTTTGACACAGTCCCCCACAACATCCTTCTCTCTAAATTGGAGAGATACGGATTTGATGGATGGACTATTCAGTGGATAGGGAATTGGCTGGATGGCTGCATCCAGAGAGTAGTGGTCAATGGCTCAATGTCTGGATGGAGATCAGTGATGAGCAGTGTCCCTCAGGGGTCCGTATTGGGACCAGTACTGTTTAATACCTTCATCAACAACATAGCAGGATCGAGTGCACCCTCAGCAAATTTGCAAATGACACCAAGCTGAGAGGTGCGGTTGACACACCTGAGGGACAGGATGCCATTCAGAAGGACCTGGACAACCTCGAGAAGTGGGCCCATGTGACCCTCATGAGGTTCAATAATGCCAAGTGCAAGGTCCTGCACCTGGGTCGGGGCAACCCCCGGTATCAATACAGGCTGGGGGATGAAGGGATTGAGAGCAGCCCTGCCGAGAAGGACTTGGGGGTACTGGTGGACGAAAAGCTGGACATGAGCCAGCAAGGTGCACTCGCAGCCCAGAATTGTATCCTGGGCTGCATCAAAAGAATCGTGGCCAGCAGGTCGAGGGAAGTAATTCTGCCCCTCTACTCTGCTCTGGTGAGACCCCACCTGCAGTACTGCATCCACCTCTGGAGTCCTCAGCACAGGAAAGACATGGAGCTGTTGGAGTGGGTCCAGAGGAGGGCCACAAAAATGATCAGGGGGATGGAACGTCTCTCCTATGAAGAATGGCAGAGAGAGTTGGGGTTGCTCAGCCTGGAGAAGAGAAGGCTTYGGGGAGACCTTATTGCGGCCTATCAGTACTTAAAGGGGGCTTATAAGAAAGATGGGGACAGACTTTTTAGCAGGCCTGTAGTGATAGGACAAGGGGTAATGGTTTTAAACTAAAGGGGAGTAGATTCAGACTAGATATAAGGAAGAAATTTTTTACAGTGAGGGTGGTGAAACACTGGAACGGGTTGCCCAGAGAGGTTGTAGATACCCCATCCCTGGACACATTCAAGGTCAGGTTGGATGGGGCTTTGAGCAACCTGATCTAGTTGAAGATGTCCCTGCTCGTTGCAGGGGAGTTGGACTAGATGACCTTTAAGGGTCCCTTCCAACCCAAACCATTCTATGATTCTATGATTCTAACATTACACTCATCTTTAAGAAAGGCAAGGAGGAACTCAAGAGAACCATCAGCTTGTCAGGGTCATCTCCATACCCAGAAAACTCATGGACCACATTCTCTCAGAATCCATTTCTGAACATATGGAGAACAAGGAGGCAATCAGGAACAGTCAGCATAGATCTAGCAAGCACAAATCGTGCTTGACCAGCCTGATTAACTTCTTTGACAAAGTGACTGGCTATATGGATGAAGGGAAAGCAGTGGATGCAAAGTGCCTTGACAGCATTGACAGTGGCTCCCACAGAATTTTCATTTATAACCTGAGGAAGTATGGGCTGAATGAATGGACCATCAGGTGGACTGAAAACTGGCTGCACCTCTGGGCTTAAAGGGTAGTGATCAATGACTCAATCTGGGGTTGGTGCCTGGCAGCCAACAAAGTACACCAAGCATTGATTTGGGAGCCAACATTGTTCAGTATCTTCATTAATGTTCTGTGATGACACAGAGTGCAAGTTTGCAGATGGCACTAGGAGGGGTGGCTATTATGTTGCACGGCAGAACTTTGATCCAGAGAGATGTCTAGAAACTCAAAGAATTGGATCAGCAGAACGCTCATGAAGTTCAATAAGGAGAAGTACAAAGTTCTGCACCTGAGGCAGAATAACCCCATAATTGGTACAGGCTGGGAACCAACTGGCTGAGTTGCAGTCCTGCTGAAAAGAACGTGGAGGTAGGGGTGGACACTGAATTAAGAGTCAATAGTATGCTCTCATTGCAAATAAGGCAAACAACTTACTGCACTACATTAGGAGAAGGGTGAGCAGCAGATCAAGGGAAATAATTATCCCCCTCGACTTAGGAGGTGGTGAAGCCACACCTGGAATCCTATGTATATTTTTGGCTCCCCCTGTTCATGAGGGATATAGAAAAACTGTAGAAGATAGGTAGAGGCCTGGCACACACGATCGATTTATAAAGAGAGACTGAAGAAGCTGGGCTTGCACAGTCTGGTGATGAGTAGGCTAAGGGGCTTTGCTGATGAGTAGGCTAAGGGGCTTTTTAATGGCATCCTACTGCTACTCGAAGGACATGTTAAAAAGATGATAGAACCAAATGCTTCTTTGTAGTAGCAGGCAATAGAACAATAAACAATGGCCACAATTACAGCTTGGGAGATTCAGAGTGAACATTAGGGAAAGTTTTTTCACCAGGAGGGTAGTGTAGCACTGGAAAAAGCTACTCACACAGGCTGTCAATCTCGGCCCCTAGCAAGTTTTCAAGGCTGATCTGACCTAGTATTCTTGACAGTCTGTGTTCAAATGAGAGGTTGGACTATGCATCTCTGGACACCCCTTTTAACCATGAAGGACTGTCTACTATGAATCTATGAATTTCATTCCATTTCTGTTATGCTACTCCTTAATAATAGCTTTTTGCTTTTATGATGTTCTGGTCACCCTCTATACTCACAATGCCTCTCTACTTCGCGTCACTGATCAACCTTATCAGTATACTTTTTTTTTTCCCCTGACATCTTTACTGAAAAAAATTAAATAGATTAGCTCCAAAACTGATCCTTGAAAAGACTGTGCATTTCCTCAAGCATAAAACTTCTGATTTACTGGTAAACCTTTTTTTGCCAGTCTTCCACATCTTACAGTTTTCCTATTAATTTCTGTCTTCTCCATTTGAATAAATAATTTCTCATGTGTTACTGTAGCACTGCAGTTCAGATAGTCTGATCAACCTTTTTTCCTGGCCCCAAAAAAATCACTTACAAAGAAAGTTGTCTAATGTGCTAGTCTGACATGATTTGGCAAACTTGCTGCATTTGATCACATTTGCCGTTTACTGTCATGTTTTCAAATTATCATTCCCCTTTAGAATCTGCTTTGAATCCTTTATACTACTGCAAGCAATCTGCATTTTCCTAGATCATTCACTTCAGTCCTCCTTTCTTCAGTAACTGTGATGTTTGTTATTCTTCAGCCCCATGGCATTACCCCAGATCATTAAACAACCCTCCTCTCAGACTTGCAATTTGTACACAAGTGCTGCCTCTACTTAGAGATGGAAATTAGTAGATTCCTTTTGGTCTCCTAGTAAATTCTAATTTACTATATATTCTTGGAGCCCCTTGGCAAGAGAGGGGAGAACAGATCCATATCATGTGCTTGGACATTCAGAGAGATCTTGGACAGTCTTTCTGACATGCAAGTATCTTTGGAGCTCTATGTGGACTGCTAGAAAAATGTAAGTCAACCTATGCCTTGTAAGAGCAACTAAGACACAGAAACAAGAGCAGAAATATGCTGTTCAACTATTCAGGGCAGAAGGTTACTGGTAATAGTAAAGGTTGGGACAGGACTGCAAGGCTCCCAGCTGTGTCATGCCTTTTGATAGAATTATTAATGATATGGAGACCAGAGTATGGAGAAGGGAGCAAAATTTGAAGATGACTGAGTTCTTTGGATTAATCAGTGCTTTGGTGAACTTCAGAAATAGAAATAACATAGGAGCTGGTGCAACATGGCAAACTGGAGTCAGTAGTGACCAAAGCATAGCTGTAAGGCAGCACAGAAAACGTGCTCTCTGCATGCTTTGTGTTTCCCTAGATCTACAGGCAAATACTGCAATGTAATGGGACTTCGTGCTATCTCTCATGCTGCTATTGTGCCACCACAATGACCCTGATCCTGGAGTCGTGCACATCCCCACCTAGACTGGACTTTGCATGTTCCCACCCTCATCCATAGCAGGTGGGAAGTGGTCTGGCAGTTTAGCACCTTCCTCCTAGATGGCATCTTGCTCCTGAACCGGATAGGAGCAATCTGGCAGGTAGCCTAGCAGGACTAAGTTGCTCAGAGGCTTCCACTCCTGCAGGCTGGAGCCTGGCTCAAAAGTCCCAAACAGGAAATCCTTCTAGGATGTGCTTAGGCTCTGATTCCCGGATGTTCACAGCAAGCAAAGGCTTCCTGCATTCAGAATGGAGGTTAAAAATAAAAGAAGGCAGGCACCTGCTAGGAACATACATGGCCGGGGCTGGGGGCTGGAGGGTGGGAGGGAGAGAGGGAGGGACGTGAGGGGACAGCTTTCCCTAAGACAGGAGTAAGTTTTTTCGGGTGAGATCCCAAGTTTGCCTCTGCCATTCGGAATGCTCTTGAAATCCATGAAATATATATAGAGAGTTGCAAGATCATTTCACGTAGCAAACGGAGCTGGTACCTCAGCTTTGCAGCTCTATATTCACAGCCTGGTCAAAAGGAAATGCTGCTAGTGCACTGCTGCTAGATGTAACCTGAGTAGATAGCTGTGAACCTTACAGTGGAAGAGTTCTTCTGCATCTCCTGCTTGTGTAGATGGAGGCAATCTCCTGTCACATAAAGTTCTCACAACRGGCATATTTCTGTGCCATAGGGTTTGTTCATGAGCAGCCTGGAGCCCTGAATGTAAGGTCCTCTCCCTGGGCTGCATGTGATGGATGGTTTTAGGGCAGAGCAGGTAGAGTTCATGGCTTCTGTTAATTTGTTTATGAGAATGTTTACCATCTTGGAAATTTGGTGAAGCTCTGGCAGTGTTGGAAGCAGCTGGATTGAGCAGTGGTCTTAACAGCACACTTATGCTACATCATGCTTGAAGTAAGGATGCCCAGCAATCACCTCCCCTTGCTTCCCATCCTTCTCATGGTAGTCTGGTAAGGACTCTCACAGTCTATTTTCCAGGGCTCTATCTAGAACAGTCCTAAATGCCCTGAACACTTGATTCTCAACCTTGCCTCCTTTTTTAGAGAAATTCTCTAGCACAGCAAAACCTGTGAAATAGTTGGGCTTAAAATGTTGCTCCTTGCTACCTCCTTGTCTTGAACTTACATTATACCATGCATCTTGCAGGCTGGGAGTCCCACTGCTCATCGTTTCATCTGTCCCAGCCCTGGACTTGTTCTTAATTTTGCCAGTTCCTTGCATTCCCAACTAGCAGCTCTCTTGTAATTCAGCTTGGGACTTCTCAAACAGCTCATTTGGTATTATTTTGAGTTATAGCAGCATCTAAAGGTTAAGACTTCAAGTGCAGCAATAAGACAATTCATGCCCAGAGGACAAAATAATCAAAAGTGAAGATAGATAAAACAAAGAGCATGGAAGGATAAGGCTACAAGTGAGATAGCAGTTATATTCTTTGCAGGTACTTTCTAAACAGCATAGCATAGGCAGATTTTGAACAGCAGAAAAAAAAATCTAGGGCTGTCAGCTGCTTCATTCCCATACCTTAAAGAGGGTTCAGTTGAACCCAGAAGCCCCTGTCATGCTCAGCAGATGTGCACCTAACTAGTTCTCAAAGTCCTCCCATAATGAAGACGTCATAAACCTGCCAGTCAATCTATTCAGTGCTAAATTTTCTTTGCTATTATTTAAACCTATTATTTCCTGTACTATCCGTCATGAACACTGGAAATAGATTGTTCTCTCTGCAACTGTCTTTTACAAATCAAGGCAGTTATCATATGTTCTCACTCTTCTTTAAGCTAAACTGCCCCAGAGCATTTAATCTTTCCGTATTGTATTTTCTCAACCTCTGATCATCTCCTCTGGACTTTCTTAGATTTGTCTACATTCTCTGAAGTGCACTGACTAAGATTGGACACAGTACTGTGGCTAAGGGCCTTATCACAGCAAAGCAGAGCCAGAAATACTACTTCATGCATCCTGCAAGTCATATTCCTGTTTATACCATCCCATATGATGTTATTTTGTTTTTGCAACAACATGCCCTGAGCTGATTCATATCCAACCTACAGGTCACTATAAACTAAACATGGAGAACTACTGTATAGACTGTTGTTTCTTAGTCTCTATCTGTACAGCTTATTATTCCTACCAAGCAGATAATCTTCCTACCAAGGAATAATAATAATTTTAATATTTCTATCAATGTTGTTTAGTATCTTGACTAATAATCTGCAAGGAAGTATGGACTGACTAAACAGAAGCACACAGAACAATAGGGAAATTATATTACTGCCGCTTTAGTGATGTAAATTTAATGTTCAATATTTATAAAGACTGTAGAAAACTCAAAGCGGTCAGAGAAGAGTCGTAAGAATGAGTCAAGATCCGTAGAACAAGTTTCCACATGGAGAGCTTCAGAAAGGTTAAAAAAATAGGTGACTTCTAAGGGTCCATAAGAAAGAAAATTTTTAATTGTATATAATTTTTCAATCTAGCAAATGAAGGCAGAACAGGAGCAATGGGGTGGAACTCCAGTTATACAAACTAAAAGTAAAGAGCAACAGTTCAATGGAAGGAGGAATTAATCACTAGAATAACTAAGAAAAAGGCATAACAGATTCCTAGCAGTCAAGGTTGTCCATCTTCGGCTGGACAGAGTACTGGGCCATCTAGACTGTGCTTTTGCCAAGAAAGGTTGGACCAGATGATCCTTGAGGTCCCTTCTAACCGGGGATTCTATGATTCTATGATCTTTCTCAAGAGATGTGCTAGCTTAGCAAAAGTTACAGGGTTTGAAAGAGGAGTCTCTCCCTGAGGTTCTGTGAGCTTTGTGATTCCCAAAAGTCACAGACAGTGTCACCCTGTCCTAGTGTCTGAACTGCCCTCTGAATCTGTGTGTTGCTTGCCCCATTAAACTCTTCCCAAAGAGATGGCTGAACTGTGTCAAACCAAGGAATGATTTTTATGATGAGAAAAGGGAATGAGAGAATGATGAGAAGGAAACCATCTAATACATTTTAGTCTGTGAGCCAAGACAAAACTGAAATCAACATTTCCAGAGAGGGGAGTTGACTGAGCTGAGCCCTGTGCTACTGACTGCTCTACTTCCTGTCCTGGCTTCTTCCATCCTCCTCTTCTGGAATCTCTTCATCCACGTTTCTGCAGCAGGGTGACCTCATTTGGCAGGGCCCCTGCAAGCATACGCTGACTAAAGCGCACCATTCTCATAGGTGCCTCTTAGAAAGCTGCTCACTAAGGCCTGGACTTCCTCCCTGGTAGCAAACAAGTCTCCTTCTGTTCCCCTGAAAATCAGCTGGGAGGAAGTGAGATGGGGAGGTGGTTTCCGAAATACCGTGGATTGTGATTACAGACATAGTCTCAGAATCCATGGGATGGGGGTGGGGAGCACAGGAGCTGCATGGGGAATCCAGATTATTTTCGTGTGAGGTGAACACGTGCCTTTGATCAACAGTGTTCACAAACAGATACAAGCCTGATGGCAAAGGGCCTGCTGGTGTTTTGTAAAAGGAAGAAAACAATTTGAGGAATATCTCTTCCCAAAGAACATGGCTTTTGCTTTGGAGGAGCTTTCTATATATAGTGAGGTGATTATTTCAGAATGGAAAATGTTTGTTCAGGAAGGAAAGGCTCTGAGATCAGCAGAGTCAAGTCTCACCCACATGCTGTCGAATCCATTGGACTCTTCTGCCTAGCAGCAGGGAACTGGGAGGAGTCTGCAGGGGCGATGTGACTGTCCAGGAATCACCCATCTACACCTGAGTTCTCCTCACTCAAGAGCTTGGGTTCAAGCTCTGGTCTGTCACAGAGGGGCAGGTTCTGAAGTAAGATCTGATGAGTCCTCCAGGAAAAAGAAAAATGCAGATGGTCTGACCTTCTTTTTGCCTTTGACAAATTAAGTTTATCATCCACAACCGATGCACACTGGGATGCAACAAGATATCCCACAAATCACTATACTCCTGTACATGCCAGCAGGCAAATTGGCAACAATGTGCACACTGACCAAACCGTCCGTGCTAAATATACTGCATGCATATATAAGAGCTGAACTGTACTAAATATACCTGCCACAAATAGACASAGGAAGCTGTGGTTCTTGAACTAGAGAGGATGACACACAAACACACATGTATCTCTACTCTCTCTGCGCTCAGCCCGAAGGAAGGAAGGAAGGAACGAACCGGTATGATACAACTCCATCTAGTGGATGTTTATGTATTACACAATCTTAATCTCATGAATATTAGTTATTTGTATTGTAGCATTGCTTATGAGTCCCAGATACAGACCAGTATGTGTGCCAAACTTACCGTGTTTAAATTATTTAAAAAACGGAAAAAAATCATTAACTTGCAGATTAAGCTGCTACGATGCACATAACTTGACAAAGATGTTATGCTCTAATCCAAGTCACAATCCAAAAACATCTCATAGATTAAAAATGCACATATAAGCCTACCACACACTTTAAAAAGTTATTCAGACCTCCAGGTTAAATTACAGCTGCGTAGTTCCTCCAACAGCAGGATCGGGCTATAAACAACCAATTAGTTGATTCTGCTTTAGATAACCCTTAAGGGCTGTAACTGACCTAGCAGAAGGAAGAAAGCAAGTTTGGTTTATGAGTCAACTTAATGATTCTTAAATATCTGATAGTAACTCAGGCCACAGTGAGGCACTGTGAGATGGAAGAAGGGACAGGTAACCCAGGAGGAACATAGAGATGTTATCCAAGCAAGCAGGTATGGGGTAGGGAAAACCAAAGCCCACCTGGAGTCAAATCTGGCAAGACATGTGAAGAGCAACAAGAGAGGCTTCTGCAGGTATATCAGCAGCAACAGGAAGACTAAGGAAAATGTGGGTCCACTGCTAAATGGGGCAAGCACCCTGGTGACGAAGGACATGGAAAAGCAGCCTTCAGGAATTCCAGGCCCCTAAGACCAAAGGGAAACTCTGGAGCAAGGAAGACTTACCCTCAGTGGAGGAGGGTCAGGTTAGGGACCACTTTTAGCAGACTGGGCTTACACAAGTCCGTGGGACCTGAAAGAATGCACCCACAAGTGGTGAGGGAGCTGGATGACATCACTGCGAGACCACTCCTGATTATCTTTGAAAGGTCATGGTGACTGGGGGAGGTTCCTGAGGGGAGTTCCTGAGGACTAGAAGAAAGCAAATCTCACTCCTATCTTCAAGAAGGGCAAAAAGGAAGATCCAGGAAACTACAGGCCAGTCAGTCTCACCTCAACTTATTATAGACAGAGAATTATATAGACATGCCCCATTTTTTCCACCTTTCCTTACTGCATCCCCCACCCCACAGACACTGTCAGTAGAGCACATCAGAGAGGTTTTATAGTATTGCCTAATGAACTTCTGGAAGGTGTTTAGATTTTGTAAGGAAGGCAGTTATAAACACTATAAACTGGAAATTGTACCTTGTCTGCTTTGTGTGCCTGTGACCCAAAGGCAATTTAGTGGCTGCCAAAGACTTCCATCATCAATCATAGATAGGATCTTTCCCTGTTCGTGTTCATCAAAGAGAATATCATAGAAGAGAAGAGGATCATAAAATTTGAAATGTTAAATTTAAAATCACACTAAGGCTCATGAAAAAAAAAAAAGATTTGAAGGGGAAACTAACACTCTGGCTTTAAAATCTGTGACCCCATGCAATAGCTGTGGGACTAACATTTTGTGCAGTTACGGAAAGTATAATGCAATTTAAATGGAAGGATGAAAAAACATCCTGTTCGAGTGTTCTTAAAGGTGACGTGAGAAGTGTTTAACCCATCTGGTTACTGGATGTGTTCAAGGTCAGGTTGGATGGGGCTTTGAGCAACCTGATCTGGTGAAAGATGTCCCTGCCCATGGCAAGAGGGGTTGGACTAGATGATTTTTGAAGGTCCCTTCCAACCCAAACCATCCTATCATTCTATGATTGTATGACTCTGAGATTATTCTCCCTCATATTAGTGTACTGGATGACTGTCCCCTTAGTGTCAGGTGACAATGACAAAGTGTTTTGTGCTGATGGAAAGACAGTAAGCAATCGCAGAATCCTAGAATAGTTGAGATTGAAAGGGACATCTGAAGAACTTCTAGTGAAATCCTTCTGCTCAAGGCAGTGTTAACTACAGCAGGTTGCTCAGGACTGTGTCCAGTATTGTTCTGAATATCTCCAAGACAGGAGACTACATAACGTCCCTGAGCAATGTGATCCAGTGTTTGACCCCCCTCACAGGAGAAAGTCTTTTTGTATGTTTAAACAGAATCCTGTGTTTCAATTTGACAGTGTCAATGAGGTGGGATACCTTGAGGAACAGTGGAAAAAGTGGGTTATGTCCATATAATTATTCTCTGTAATAAATGAAGAAGTGAAGGAAAAACAGGGAATTAGAGAAGTGAAAGAAATAATGCTGAAAAATGAGGAAGTTCATAATAGTCCTTGGTTTTACTAAGATTTGTTTCACAAACTGGGATTGGGTACCTCCAAACCAGAATATATATGGTCTTCATAAGAGGGACTGAATCACTTAATAATTGAAATTGGAAGGGACATCTAGAGATCTAGTCCACCTCCCCTGCTCAAAGCAGGGACAACTAGAGCCTTACTAAAGTTGAAGAAAACAACATCCACAGCTCTCCCCTCCTACACCAAGTCATCTCATTGTAGAAGGCTATCAGGTTAGTTAAGCATGATTGTCTCTTCATAAATCTTTGCTGACTACTCCTGATCGCCTTCTTGTCTTCTTGCGTTTCGAAAAAATTTGCTCCATCACCTTCCCAGGGACTGAGGTGAGGCTGACCGGCCTGTAGTTCCCTGGATCTTCTTTTTTGCCCTTCTTGAAGATAGGAGTGAGATTTGCTTTCTTCCAGTCCTCAGGAACCTCCCCCAGTCACCATGACCTTTCAAAGATAATTGAGAGTGGCCTCGCAGTGATGTCATCCAACTCCCTCACCACTTGTGGGTGCATTCCTTCAGGTTGGATTCCAGTCATTTCTTCCCTCTTCATGCATCCAAAGGGAGCTTTAGCTCTTTCTGCTCCAGTACTGAGTTTTAACTTGCTTGTCTTCTACCAGTGTAAACCATTTCAGCCCTTATTTTTCTGGACAGTCCCATAATCATGGAAATGCTTTGCATTTGGCTCTGTTAAGAGCAACCTTGTTTGAGAGGATCCAGTCTACTAGTTCATTGTTTCTTACTTACCTGTTTATCTTTTAGCCAGTGTTAGTATCATCTGCAAACTTTATCAGCAATGACTGACTGACTTTTAAATCACCGAAATATTGAAGCAACACTGAGCTTCAAATATTCCTTCTGACAACTTTTCCCTTTGAGACATCTTAATATATTTAACATATGCTTAGATAGATGCACTACTTTTTAACAAAAACGTCATGAAGTATTATGGAGTGTATTATAATTCGAACTAATGTCTTGTTCTCTGTCAGGGAACCAACAGCCTTCAAGCAGAGGCCTACCCTGATTGTAGTTGACTGCTTTTGGGCCCTCACCATAAGAAGTCAGTGACCATCATTTCACCTTGCTTCATTCATCTTTTGTCATCAAGTTCCATTATACTCTGCTTTGAAATTCAATGTAGTTGAGTAGTCTGGTCCCCAAAATACAACCAATTTAAAAACAAGTGCCTTGTCACTGGATCAATGTTTTCTGTGTTACGATTGTATCTAAACAGTCCATGGACAGCTGATGAAACACTGGTGTGGTGGGTTAACCTTGGCTTGCTGCCAGATGCTCACCAAGCCACTCTCTTATTCCCCCTCAACAGGACAGGGGGAGAAAATAAGATGAAAAAGCTCATAGGCTGAGATAAAAACAGGGAGATCGCTTACCAGCTACTGTTATGGGCAAAACAGACTCGACTTGGGGAAGATTAATTTAATTTATTGCCAATTAAAAATAGAGTAGGATAGTGAGAAACAAAGAAAAAACTAAAACCACCTTCCCCCCAGCCCCCCTTCTTCCCAGGCTGAACTTCACTCCTTCGCTTCTGACACTTCTACCTCCACCCCACCCCAGGGGCACAGGGGGATGGGCAATGGGGGTTGTGGTCAGCTTGTAACACTGCCGCTCCTTCCTCCTCACGCTGGTCCCCTGCTCCAGCGTGGGGTCCCTCCCAGGGGCTGCAGTTTTTCAAGAACTGCTCCAGCATGGTGGCCTTTCCACAGGCTACAGTCTTTCAGCAAAAGACTGCTCCAGTGACGGTCCCCTGCGTGCCACGGTTCCTGCCAGAAAACTTGCTCCTGCAGGGGCTCATCTCCATGGACTGCAGCTTCCTTCAGGGCATATCCACTGCTGCGGCGCAAGATCCTCCACCGGCTGCAGGGTGGCTATCTGCTCCAACATGGTCCTCTGTGAGCTGCAGGGGGACAACCCGCGTCACCATGGTCTTCTCCACAGGCTGTGGGGGAATCTCTGGTCTGGCATCTGGAGCACCTCCTCCCCCTCCTTCTTCTCTCATCTTGGTGTCTGCAGGGCTGCTTCTCTCACATTTTTCTCACTCCTGTCTCCTGCAGCTGCTGCCCAGCATTTTTTTACCCTTTCTTAAATATGTTATCAGAGAGGTGCCACTAGCATTGCTGATGGGCTCAGTTTTGGGCAGCGGTAGGTTTGTTTTGGAGCTGGCTGGAACCGGCTGGGACCGGCTGGAACCAGCTGTGTCCAGCACAGGGCAACCCAGGCCTCTTCTCACAGAGGCCACCCCTGCAGCTCCACTGCTGCCAACACCTGGCCACATAAACCCAGTGCACAGTGGTGGTCATAGTCTTTGACACACATGTATATATCTTAACACTTGTTACACTGAATAATGTAAATCTAAAGAGAATGTTTAAAGATGTGTTATGCTGCCTGAAAAGAAGTTGGTAATGCCAAGACAGAAATAATTCCTCCAAGAAAACTGTGAGTGGGAAAAAAAAAGGGAACTACTGAAACTCTTTATGGACTTTAAATAGTAGAGGTAACAGCCATCCCCACCGTCCTTTAAAAATGCTGTTGTTACTTTTTGCAGTGAGTGGAAGAGGGAGATTGAGGATATTATTGCTGGAGAATATTGTTTCTAGAGGATAAACAGTACAATTATTCAGAGCTGATGCAGTACTTGGAGTGTGGAATATGTACTTGCCAACCGTAATGTAGGGCTACGAAGTTGTTCTAGCATTTCAAAGAATATGTTGTAAATGAGACATCACAGAAGAGCTACAAAGGTATACGGGAGATGAGAGAAGATAGGATTTTTTTCCCCCTTGTTTAACTTGTATGTCTTGTAACTATTTCTCAGCAGACTAAGAGGCACTCTTGTTTTATGTTTATGTGGTCAGCCTTCTTTTTGCTTTACTCTGGTAACTGAATATTGAGAACAAAACTGAAAATGGGTTGACTGATAGGACCGATCAGCAAATCGCTACAATGCAAGAAGGCTCAGAGGAGATGGCCACAGGTGATGTAATCCTGAAGCTCAGGGAAGAATATAGGGAGTGACCACAGCTATTGCAAAGCAAGCTGAACTTAACACAAAGGGGACTGGAGGGTGGCCTTTGTTTTAGATAAAGGCGGTATCAGTTGAGTGAATCAACTGGCTGTATAAATGGCTTTCCGTGAGTTAATGAAATAGGTGTGAATGTCGTCCTAAGCTAGCATGGGCTAAGTATATACATGGCTTAGCCCAACATAGAGTGTAACAACTGAGCAACCAACAAAATGAAACTTGAAGAGAGCAATGGGCTTGAGTTGGCTTCAACCCATGTATCCCTTCCCCAGCAACTGGAGATGCCCAGCATCATGACAGTGAGCATACAGAGACTGGTAATGGAAATCACGTTTGTATTGAGATTCAACTGTATATTGCAATTGCTATATTATGCTTGTGTTGTGATTTCAGCATACTGCTGTATCACTCTGTTAAACCAAATCCCAAGTATCTTCAAATAAGTAAATCTGCTACCAAACATTAAACTCTCCTCGCATGGAATTTCTAAAAGAACCTGGTCAGAGAATACTGGACCCTGACAACTGACCAAACAAAATAGAAATAGTTTTCCTGAACTGATGGCCCAGTATAAAGTAGGGGATATAAACAATCTGGATTGATCTGAAACCCCAAAGGTATGCAGCATTTGCATTTCACCCTGCAGCAAGGCAAGACTATCCCACATAAATCCCATTATCCCAATTATCTACACGATGTGTTCTTGATTTCCAGCTTCCTCCTCATCTCACATAGAGAATCACTGAAATATCACCACAGCACTTACCAACAGCCATCTTACAACCAATACTGCCCTCTCAAACATTGCAAGTTTTTACATTGTTGGTGGATTCTAGCACGTTGGCTAAGGTGTCTCTTGGTATTCCCTTTGAAGCTACAGCACTCTCTAACACAGTGTTACAGTCCTTCAGCACTCAGAATCCCATTCCATGTTTTAAAGTCTAAAACTTCAACCAGTTTTTTTGTTTGTTTTGTTGTTGTTTTTGTTAAACTGAGGCCCAATATCATGCTTTCATTGGCTAAGGCACCAGAATTCCCTGGATGACTAACTACTTGAAAACGGTAATAGAGATAAACTTAGAATCTATAGAAATGGAAAAGAGGCTGATTTCTACATCTGAGAAGAATGGTGTCAAAAGCACAGGTCTAGTAGTAATAAGGATATGGAAATGCTCATTTCTCAGATGGAAACAATCAGAATCTAATTATAATTTGGTTCTTACATTGCCTCTGCATCCCAGAATGGAAAGAATGGGCATACATAACTGCAGCAATTGATAATGGAAGCAATTTTTGACCAATTCTACCACATTAAAGCTGAAATATTTGGTAAATATCTAATGCAGTACCTATAGTTAGGAAGAGATTTCTTAAAAAGTATTTTGAACAATTACAGGTCTGTTAGCTTGATTGTAACAGAATGCAAAACTGTCCTGGATGGAATCTTATAAAACAGACCAATTCAGCTCAAAAGCAGGATACAAACTTTTAACAGCCCAAGTAATTAACAATATGAACAACTTAACTTAACTAATGATGTTKTGAATTTCTGGTCATTGGTAACTCCTGAATCAAAATGTGTTTGTGTGTGGTTTTGCTTTGTTTTGGTTTTTTTGCCAAATATATGTTAGTAAGTCAAGGAAAAGATAATTCAGGGAAGTTTTATGGCATGTGTTTTACAAGATGACAGACTGATTCACAGTACTCTTTTTGTGGTTTTATGATTTATGAATGCTAGTAACTGTATCCCAGATTAGTTTGAATCCAACTGTTCTGAAGATAAAACCCACAGTTACACATGGAATTAGACTATAGATCTTATAATTGCAAGACATAATTAAACAAAAGGGTCAACAAGATTCAAGGATTGGAGGTTTTCAAGGATAAGAATATTCGGTGTTACATTACCATGGATTGCAAAAAAAAAGCCTTAATTATGGGAACATGTCTGCTTTTGGCATAAGTCAAATCTGTGTCCTGCAAATAGAAAAGGAGGCAATTGGGAAGGGGAAATAGATAATTTCTAAGAAGTGACATAATTCCTAGGTCATGTAAAACTGAAGCCAAGGGAAAAAGAAAGAATAAAACCCTGACAGCACTAAAGGTAACAAAAATGGTACGCTTTTGTTTTTGAAGTAAACTAAGAACAAAAGAAATCTGCACAGGGCAGTCTGTTACATGGAGATAGTAAAACTGTTAATGATGCCAAGAAGGAACAGTTGGTCAAAATTCTCTTTGAATTTTGAGACACAAGATAAAAACATAAGAAGATAATAAACAGTAGTCTAGCAATAATAAATGTTTTTTTAAAACAACAGGCCAACTTGATTTGCACCTATGAGTCTAAAGAAGCTCACTGATGAGATCTGTGGTTCACTGATCCTGCATGAGCATGGGGCTTGGACAAGATGACTTCCAAAGGTCCCTTCCAACCTCAACCATTCTGTGATTCTCTGGTTCTGTGGTTATCATAGAATGGTTTGGGTTGAAAGGCATCTTTAAAGATCATCTAGTCCAACCTCCTTGCCATGGGCAGGGACATCTTTCACTAGATCAGGTTGCTCAAAGCCCCGTCCAACCTGTCCTTGAAACACTTCCAGGGATGGGGCATCCACAGTTTCTCAGGGCAACCTGTTCCAGTGCCTCACCACTCTTATAGTAAAGAATTTCCTCCTTATGTCCAATCTAAATCTACCCTCTTTTAGTTTAAAACCATTAACCCTTGTCCTGTCACTACAGGCCTTGGTAAAAAGTCTCTCTCAGTCTTTCTTATAAGCCCCCTCTGAGTATTGAAAGGCTGCAGTAAGGTGTCCTTGGAGCCTTCTCTTCTCCAGGCTAAACAACTCCAACTCTCTCAGCCTTTCTTCATAGGAGAGGTGATCCAGCCCTCTAATCATTTTCGTGGCCCTCCTCTGGACCCGCTCTAACAGGTCCATGTCTGTCTTGTGCTGGGGACTCCAGAACTGGATGCGGTGCTCCAGGTGGGCTCTCACCAGAGAAGAGCAGAAGGGGAGAATCACCTCCCTCAACCTAGATATTGTATCCTTGACCAGGATACGATTGGTTTTCTGGGCTGCAAGCGCACATTGCTGGCTCATGTCCAATTTTTCATCCACCAGTATCCCCATGTTCCTCTCTGCAGGGCTGCTCTCAATCCATTCATCCCCCAGTCTGTATTGACACTGGTGATTGCCCCAACCCAGGTTCTGTGGTTCTTTATGAAGGCAAAATATGATTTTAAGCAACTTAAGCATTCTCCATTCATCATGGATCTGACAAACCTGAAAAAGTGTTCAAAGTAAAATCATGTGAGCAGGGGTCACAATAGTAGAGGAATCAGAAAAATCCAGATTTTTTTTTTTGACTATGTTAGATGATTACTCATCCCTGTAATTCCGCTGGCAGCTTGAGTATCATCTCTAACTCTTCAGAAGTGTATTGCCATAGTGAGTGTAACTCAGTCAAGCTGCACTGATTGCATTAAAACAGGCATTTTGTCCAAGAAATGGTTGAAACTTAACTTTCTGGGGTTCTTTCTCCCCACCATCCTCAAAAATCAGTATTATTTCAACAGTGTAAGCCTATATTTATACACTAAGCATCTTCCTGTTATTCAATACAGACATCTTTTTGCTTTTTTTTTCTGGAAGATGAGATGTCTTATAAAAGAAAAACTTCACAGTGTTTCTCAGGAGCTTGTGTGTTTGTGTTATACAAAAGGGAGAGCTGGCAAACTCTTGGAGTGTTGCAAGTTCTTACATCTATCTATTCAGTTCTAAAATTGCAGGCAAAAAAAACCCCCAGTAAATCAACAATACCCCCCAAAGAGCTGTCATGTTCCCCATCAGTATCCAAAAGAGAAAAAAATGCCCTAGAAAAAGTACTGATAAAGCTAAGAGGTGTGTATGGGGTGGTGATGTGTATGTGTGTATGTGTTTATATATATAACTAGTTGTAGAGGCAAGGCACTGAAGAGCTCTCCTGCTTCCCCTCTTATTAAGGCTGACTTGTGCAGCTGACTTGAATATTATGTGCCACTGTTACAATTGTGAGGCTCTTGATGATCTAATGTGACCGTGGTTGAGAAAATGGGTGAGTAGTAAGAAGGCAGAATAGTGGATGGCTGTCACTGTTCATTTGGGATACATTTCTGTGTGAAGCATCTCCCTCCAGGCTTGGACACCCAGGGAGACAGCTTGCTTATGTTTTTGCTTCCTAAAGTATGCTATGTAAGCTGGATGCTTCCTGATTTCATCTGGCCCTGGCATCCTCTACTTCTTTCTTCCATGCACACTGAAAGAAGTTTGAGACTAGATTGAAGTCTTCAGCACTCTTCTTTCCTACTCTAGATGGGCATGTTTGCTGCACCAATTACCTCTAATGCTGAAAGAGGACTCACAGAATGCTTTCAATGCTTTTTTTGCCTCAGTCTTTAATGCTAATGATAGACCTTGGGCTGCCTGGTCCTCTGAGTTGGAGAACCACGACTGTGGGAACAGTGACTTTCCATTTGTGGACACTGAAATTATAAGGGACCAGTTGTATCAGTTGAATATTCATAAGTCCATGGGGCCTGATGGGATTCATCCCAGAGTACTGAAGGACTTAGCAGATGTTACAGCAGGACCCCTCTCAATCATCTACCAAAGGTCTTGGGAGTCTGGGGAGGTCCCCGCTAACTGGAAGCTAGCCAACGTTACTCCAATTTACAAGAAGGGCGTGAGGGAAGATCCAGGAAACTACAGACCTGTTAGTCTAACCTCAGCACCTGGAAAAGTTATGGAGAAGATCATACTGGGTGCTATTGAAAGGCATTTAAAGGACAATGCAATTATCAGGCACAGTCAAAATGGGTTCACAAAGTGAAAGTCCTGTCTAACCAATTTGATATCCTTCTATGATAAAGTCACCTGCCTAGTGGATGAAGGGAAGGTGGTGGATGTAGTTTTTCTGGATTTTAGTAAGGCTTTTGATACTGTTCTTCACAGTATCCTTCTGGTCAAGTTGTCCAACTGTGAGATGAGCAAGTACCTGGTGTGCTGGGTGAAGAACTGGCTGAACGGCAGGGCTCAAAGGGCTGTAGTGAATGGGGCTATATCTGGCTGGCAACCAGTCACCAGCGGTGCTCCTCAGGGCTCAATTCTAGGGCCAGTTCTGTTCAATATTTTTATCAATGATCTGGATGCAGGAGTTGAATGCACCATTAGTAAGTCTGCTGATGATACTAAACTGGGAGGTGCTGTTCACTCTCTTGAGGGACATGAGGCCTTGCAGAGAGATCTAGACAGATTGGAGCATTGGGCAATCATCAGTGGTATGAAATTTAACAAAAACAAAAACCGGATTCTGCCCCTGGGATGGAGTAATGCCGGACACAAGTATAAATTGGGAGAGGAGTGGCTTGAGAGCAGCCCTGCAGAAAGGGACCTGGGGGTGCTGGTTGGCAGCAGGCTCAATACGAGTCAGCAGTGTGCTCTGGCAGCCAAGAGGGCAAAACGCAACCTGGGGTGCATCAAACACAGTACAACCAGCTGGTCAAGAGAGGTGATTATCCCACTGTATTTAGCGATGGTGCGGCCTCACCTTGAGTACTGTGTGCAGTTCTGGGCCCCACAATTTAAGAAGGATGTGAAGGTACTCAAAGGGTCCAGAGGAGGGCAACAAAGCTGAGGAAGGGGCTGGAAGGCATGTCCTATGAGGAGCGGCTAAGGACTCTGGGTTTGTCTAGTTTGGAGAAAAAGAGACTGAGGGGCAACTTCATTGCTCTCTACAGCTTCCTGAGGAGGGGATGTGGAGAAGGAGGTGCTGATCTCTTCTCTCCAGTATCCAGGGACAGAACGCGTGGGAATGGTTCCAAGCTGCATCAGGGGAGGATTAGACTGGACATTAGGAAGCCCTTCTTTACAGAAAGGGCGGTCAAACACTGGAACAGGCTTCCTAGAGGGGTGGTCGATGCCCCAGGCCTGTCAGTGTTTAAGAGGCATTTGGACAATGCCATTAATGCCTTAATGCTTTAACTTTTGGTCAGCCCTGAAGCGGTCAGGCAGTTGGACTAGATGATCATTGTAGGTCCCTTCCAAGTAGATCTATTCTATGCTAATATAGAATAAGAATAATATTTTCTGGTTTCATTACTGTCAAAGGTGAAAGACTCTTCTTAGCACTTTCCCAGGTCTGTCCCATCCAGTGTCCAGAGCTGCACTTAGGGAGACAACATATCCAGCATCACTCACCTAAGAAACATTGGGACGTGCAGTGGCTCTAGCATCCTCTGCCACAGCCATGTGACAGAATGAACAATATGCAGCTTTTAGAACTCTGTAATTCTGAGAAACATTATCCCTCACCTACATTACACACAACTACAGGTCTTCTGTTTTATGCTTACTATTGATTCTTTATTTCTCAAATAAAGAAGCAAAATATAAGGTTTAAGTATCATTTACAGAAAATTATCACATCTCACAGCACTTGCTTTGTGCCTGAGTGATTTTGTGCATCACAGGTTTTATGTCTTACTCACATTGTATCCTGTACCCTTGGAGCCTGAAATCCAGAGCCCACTTGCCGCAAACTCACTATTTGTTGTAAAAATACCACCTACAAACTTCATCTTCCCTTCTAGAACAAACAATGAGAGAGTCACATAAATTCTTTGAAATGATGCACTTGAAATCCTCAGAACATGTTACCTGGGATTACAATAACAGAATAAAGTAGGTAAGAAATTTCTGCATTTCTGATGGGGAGAAGAAAGAGGAGAAGAATGAAAGCAAGGCAAAGAGAAAGAAGAGGTTATCTCTTGTTCCCTTCCTGTGGGAGGAAGCAGAGAGCTCTTACAAAGAAAGAACTGAAAGCAGGAGGAGGAAAGAGTTTGAGGAATGAGCTAAAACAGGCTAAAGGAACCTGAAATTGAGGACAAGGGAGTAAGTAAAACTTTGAACCTTCCCATTTTAAACTAGGAAGATGGGAAAATGAGAGTGGGAGGAAAGGCAGTGAAGTGGCAGAATTCAGACTGTTTATGGGAGTTTGTTAATAACAGTGCAGGAGGTGAAAGAGATCCCAGGAGTGTGTTAAGGGCTGAGGACTTTCAGGGTTGAGCTTGTAATGGAAGAGAAGGTGAAAATGAATCAAGGGTAGGTAGAGGACAACAGAGCATGAAGAGAATTAGCCAGTAGAGAAGTGTGAGCGATGACTGGGAGCAGAAGAGAAAGAGCCAGAAACTGAAAGAAGAGAGAAAGGCTGACAGGGTGGACCTGGTGACAGCAACACTGAAGAGCTGAACACAGCACTGCTCTGAAGAGGAAAAGAGGGAAGGAAGCAGGGTAGGGGAAGAGGGAGCAATGGAAAAGCAGCAGTGCAGCATTCCCCCACAGCCTGACCCGATTCAAGCAACATGATCCATTAGGAGTTTAGACCTTGAGAAATGTCAAATAAAGGCATTGAAGTCTCTGAAGGACTCAGGACATGGACAGGGAAGTCATGAAGATGCCAGGGACAGATGCATTTTTTACAGAGGGCATTTCAGAAACAGCAGGAGAAGGCAAGGTGATGTTAAAATCAGCAACATGACCTGGTGAGTAAGCAGAAAAGATGGAAGGAAATATTAATCAAATTAAGGGGGAGGGAAGGAAGTAGCAGCTCTTGCATAGGGATGCAGGATTTAGATTTATGCTTACAATGGGAAAGCAAAAACAAGGTAGAGAAAGGATCTAGCAAAGGTAATGTGAACCACTAACAGATAAGGGTAACAAGATGGAGAATTAGCATCAGCAAGACAGGAAGAATAAAAAAGTATGAATGGCACATAAACAAGAACCCTCCCTCAAAGCATTTGAAAAATGCTGAGCAGATAATTTTCATAGCAGGACCCCAAAGTGCTGGACTGTACCAGGCTACCCTGGAGGAAAAGAGGATGATTGCAAGGCAAGGCATAAAAATGAAGACAGGAACATCTTCTACATGTCTGCAACATTCACTGCTAGGTTATAAACAGCAGTAGCCCAAGCTCTACATTAGTCCTTAGGACAGGTTATAAGGACAAGCCCAGAGTGTCATTCTCCATAGTACAGTGTCACCTCAAGCAGAGTTAAGAGATGGGACAAAGGTAAGAAAAGCCTGTTGTGCTTCCCTTCCATTTCTAATTTGTGTTTGCTTTACTCTATTGCTCCTAGTCTGGCAGAGGGAGTCCTCTCCTCTTGGGAAGAGCTCCCTTCTAGATCTTACTAAGAATTGGTCTCATCCTCCAACAAGGACTCCTTTCCCATGGGATGAGAACATGCTCCATTCCTGCAGCCCTTCTCACTGTAATAGACTGGACTGGGACTGCACTGTTCATCAACTCCTGCAACTGCAAGCAGCCTGGCTGCTCTGCACTGATGGGAGATAATTAAAACCTTCCTTGGTACTGCTTTCTCCACACAGAATAGAAAGTGCCTCCCTCTCCATTATGAAACCCATTCCCAGCCCAGAACAAAGGCTAGAAGTTTCTGGCAAGTACAGATCTCACCACAAGAAAGCAGGGGCCAGCATAATTTATATTGTTTCCTCCCTTGCCATCTATGTGTGGGGCCCCAAAGTGATGATGTCGTGGCTCAGATGCTATAAACAAGGCCAAATTCATGGACCAGAGACTCCCTGGAGACTGGCTAGATGTCTGTGTTAGGTTATGAGTTCCTTGGAGCAGAGATAATAGCAGGATGAAGCTGAGAGAATGGGAAGTTGCAGAACTGGGGGTTAGGACACTGGAGAGATACTTTCCCTTTGCTAGTCCTGTTCATCTAAGCCTCTTAGGAAGAAATTGGTGAATGTGATTCTGGTTTTAACATCATGTGGATGGGGAATTCTAATTTGGGGAAAGCAGCACTATGTCTGCTGGCAAACATGGCAAAATAATACTGGTGATCCTTGAAACATCAGGAAATTGGTAAGAAATAATGTCACCTGCCAGAGGAACACAGAAAGCATCACGTACCTGGGACCCTGACAAAATTTACTTACAGTCCAAATACAGATTGGACTTCATTTTCTGAAAGTCCTGTTGTAGTTCCATACTGGTTAATTTTACAACCATTTTAAACCTAAAGAGACTCTGTGCCTTCAATCTCTGAATATAGGGGAGACCTCAAACCAGAACACACTTTCAACTTGTAACCAGAATGGGTTTGAAATGCTGATCCCAGAACACTGACATTATGCCAGTAATCATTATACTAATGAAATATACATATGTAATACCAATCCTTCTTTGCAGTTGGACTAGATGATTGTTGTAGGTCCCTTCCAACTGAACTATTTTATTCTATTCTATTCTATTCTGTTCTGTTCTATTCTATGGTATTGTCTTTTTTATATACTCTTCAAAATACCTTTTGGTCTAGCTATTTCATCAAACTGAGAACTCATATTCTATTGGTCATCCAATGCAATCAATAAATCCTTCAATTCCTGCTTTCCAGGACACAGGTTACCAATCTGTACTGTGAACTGCCCTGTGGGACTCTCCTAGAAACAACCCTGCTGGCTGATAATCATCCACTGTAAAATACAGCAACAGGGTTTAAGTCAAAGGTTGATGAACCTCAGTGTTCAATCAGCTCTTCCCGTACTGCTGACAAATGCCTTACAGAAATCCCTTATCTATCTCCGATGCGCTAAAATTTCTTTTTTTTCCTCATGCTTCCCCCCTTGGAGGTATGAAAATTGGTCTTATGCCCATTTTACAGACAGGGAAATGAGACAGAGATGTGAGGAAGAAACAATATAAGAGCCAGATTTTTGGAGGCTTTCAGGTCACCAAAGAAACTATGAAACAGCCAGTGTATAATTTTTGCATTTGGAGAGAAGAACAAGGAAGGGTCTTTATCTCTAAAATATAAAGGGAGTTCTGAGAGGCTTGAGTCTGCTGATTAAAGCAGCTGGAGGAGCAGCACCCTCATACATCAGGTCCCTATACACAGGCAGAAAGGTTACTTTTGAAACTTCCCTCAATGGAAGTTAAAGGCGCTTATCTTGCTCATACCTCTTTGAAAACCACACTGGACAATAACTCAACCTGGAGTTCGACCTGTTCAGAGAGAAAAAGCAAATTGAGACGGTGTCATAAAGTCTTTGAATAGCACGAACATAAGTGTAATACAGCATAAAGTGCCATATCAGTTTATCAGAAGTATCACGGGTGCTTTACCCCAATCCATGTTTATTCACAAAATGTAGAGAATCACTGAATGTAAATGCAACAGATGATACATTTGGTAATGTGTTACTTAAAATGGGGAAAGCAGCAGGTAGTACAGGAACTCTGTGGTGGGTAAGGAGATGAAGAGTGCCTCCCACCGAGCAGATGAAATGCAGAGTGGGGGTTGGTATCACTTGATGTGAAGCGTATGASCATCCTCCTGCAAGGAGAAGACTTCAAGACATTTTTTTGGAAAGCTCTGGTAGTTTTTCAGAAAGAGTTGATCATAGCAGTGCCTAAGGTCAAGCTCTTGTCCTTCAACATGGAATGGACATTTAATGAAGTTCTGAATTATTAACAAGGAGATTTTAAAAGACCACAGTATTATGTGGGAATAAAACAGGGAAGCAAACCTCCTAGGATATCAACATATCTCCACTGGTGGTATTCCAAACAGACATATCATTATCTTGCTCAGGAATGTATATTAGTTGTATAGTTAGTGGCAATCATCACTCCCTCTCACAACGTGCAGTCAACCCTTTCACTATTTTGTCCAGGGCTGATACCGTATTAAGTGTCCAACAATTTCACAAGACATGTAATTTTCATCCTATAAATATCAGTGCACTGGTAATTCCCCAAGATCCTTTGGTCCAAGATCTCTGCAAAACAAAAACAAAAACAAAAGAAAAACAAAACCCCACCTCAACATTCTTTGTCCTCACATCTCCTCAGCTGGTTCTTTCACCCTCCTTGTTGATTCACAAATCTAAGTCCATTATAATACTGGTGCAAATGTTATGCCTCCAGGCTAGTATTTTAGCCATATCCTTACCTCAGTTCCCCCTTCTCTACTGCACAGTCTCTACAAGGCAATAAAACAAACCACTACTTTTATCTTTTAAAAGTCCTCACAACTGGTTCCTGCACTTCCTAACTTCTGTGACAAGACACAGGATGATTGTTTCTTCTCTCCACTTCCAACATCACTGCCATTACTATCTAAGGATATCTTCTAAACTTCTTTCCCATCACTCTTTTTGAAGGAGAAAAGATTCCACTGAAGACCAAAGAATGAGAAAATCACAGTATCTTCCTTGACAGTGATGGATTTTTTTTGGAGATGTTTACATTCTTAACAATGACTAGGAAGTTGGTTCCTGTGATTGTGTTCAAAGTGTTCAAAGTCAGGTTGGACGGGGCTTTAAGCAACCTGATCTAGTGAAAGATGTCCCTGCCCATGGCAGGGGGAGTGGACTAGATGATCTTTAAAGGTCTCCTCCAACCCAAACCATTCTATGGTTCTGTGATTGTATCTTGTTTTGTTAATCTCAGCCTCTTCGATGACACAGATGTATTTTGTGAAGTATTTAGGTTGTGCACTCAAGACTTTCGTGTGCATATAAGACTTACAAGTTATGCTGTTTATCTCTAAATTTTGCTGCACTGGCCTTAGCCTGACAAGGCCTTGCCCTGTCACTGAGGCCTCTCTGTGGTATTACATTACAATAAAATATGATCAAGATCTGAGACTCATACCATATGTTCTCCTGGATCCAATTCTTACCACATCGTCCTAGATTGGCAGATGAATCCAGCCCTCTACTCTTGCAGTGACTGGGAGCAACAGGACAATATCAGTAGCGTTAGAACCAAATATTTTGGGCAGCAATATTTTTAAGGCACAGTCCTACCGCTTAGCACAACACAGATCTGTAACCTTCTTATCATTCCTAGAACTGTTTCCCAGGTGCAAGCTGATACAGAGACTGTGCTGCAACTGATAACCTTCAGCATGCATCCAAGTGGTTAAGAAAGCAGAACAGGTAAGGGAAAATACTTGTAGTAGATCAGAAGCTCAGATTTTGTGTTGCTGAGTCAGCCCATAGGAAGACCCAAACTTCTTTGGCCGACGTTGAATGGAAGCCAGAGTCTTGATACTGTGGATACAGAGTACCCTTCTGTGGGAAACAATACCTCCCATTTTATCTCTTCTCTCGTGTAGCCGTGCTGGTGTCTCACCTTCCATGCTGGGTAGCCTGGCTGTGCTTCTCTCTCTGGAGCACTCCCTGTTATTCATTTGGGGTTCTCTGACGTCAACTCTGAGGTCAGGCAGGCAGGGCCACGCCTGTCCCTTGCCCGCTCCCAAACACAAAAGACTATAGATAGCTGCTGCAGCAAATGCTTTTCATTATGTACTCCCCTCTCCTCAGACCGCCCGCCCAGTTGGGGGTGGGAGCAGCATGGGGCCCCTAGATGCCTGTGCTGCTCTGCTATGTGTTTTCTGTTATTTGGGGTGAGTTGCGCATTCCTCACAAGCTTTGAATGTAGTGCAGAGCCCCAGGGGAATCCTCAGAGGAGTGGGAGGAGAGACCAGGCAGGGGGAGGTTGCCCATGCACACCAGGGAAGAGGCATCCCCTCCCCCATGTCAGTCTGTGATGCCCAAATCAGAGGGAAGTGCCAGGTCTATGACAGCATACCCTCTGCACACAGCATCCATCCCCTCTCAGAAATGTATTTAAAAGCTTTCTACTTCCCACTAGCAGAACTTGCTTTGCTAGCCTTAGTCTGGCAAAACACAGACCAAGAGGTGATAAATCTGTCTGCTTATACACTGGGAGTCAGTGCCAGAAAGGCAAAGGAACAATTTCAGATTAAGACTAACTGTGAGTCAAGAATAAATGGATATAAATTGGCCATTAATACATGCGACAAGAAATCTGGAGGAGATTTCTAGCTATTACAGCAATCAGGCTCCAAAACATCCTTCCAAACTAAGAAGGACATAGAAGCAAAAATCCTATCTGCTTCTAAACTAGAGCCTGATAAAATTATGATTGATTACAGGATTTTATATCTGTGACAGCTAGGGATTGGACACACAGACCCAAGAATGGCTGCACACCACCTTCTCATCCTTTACCAAGGAAATCTGATATAGAGATCCCCTTGCTGGAGCACACATGCGGTGCCTTGTACCAAGGACAGGAAACTAACCTCCCAGCCCCCTGCCCTCCCCCCGCAAACTGTTTGGGTCTGTGTTCTTGTGTTAAACCCAGGATGCCCAGTTCATGTTTCAGTGTCTTCTCACAGAGTTTGCACAGAAGATTGCTATGGAGATAGAAATGTAGGACTGGAAAGGACTTCCTGGTACGGCTGGATGCAGCGAGTTCAGGGGCCACTCCCCAACTTGCTGCCATGTGTTTTGTTCCATCATAATTCTCAGGATGCTAGTATAATTGGAAATCCTGCAGGATATGAAGTGCCAGCAGGATGGGCTAGCATTCCTTTAAGTCTTAACCTGTAACTAAATCAAAACATCATTTCCAGATCCCAGAGATGTAACAACATCAACAAAATGATGAACAGCTAGGAAAAGGGAACCTGGAGGAAAACGAAGCCTTGATCRCTGCAGAAACTGTGCACACATCTAGAATACAAATAGAAACATAGGAGCTACCATAATGTACTGTATCCTGCACTATAACTCCAGCAGCTAGGACTAGCTACTTCAGGTATGCCACGAATCACCTAAAAGGCAACACTAATAAAATACACCTCAGAGAAAAATTCTCATGTGGGTGTTGATAAAATGCTAGCACTGGGCTGAGGATTGAGCTTTATGGGTCCCAGTTAGAAATATGCACACTGACCATTCTCTATAAAAGTGACATTTTGAGATTGCAACTTATTTACAACCCTACAACTCCTAGTACAAATCCTAAAGAGAAATAACATGAAACATTCACCTCCTCTACCACAGATACTCCCACGGCCCTGCCTGTTTGTCCTCAGCACTGCCAGCTTGTGAACCCCCAAGAAACCATGTCCCAAAACACACACAGTCACCAGTGCCAGCTCTAGTCTAAACTGCAGCACAGGGAACAGAGCATGGGCAGAACTACTGTGGGTCCTGCTGCACAGAGTTCTGCACCCCTCCACTGAGCTCTGCACCCCGCCAGGGAACTCTGCATCATGCCCCGGGGCGGCGCCTCACTCCGCCAGGGAGATGGGCACCCTGCCCGGGGGAGATGGGCACCCTGCCCCGGGGAGCCCCGCAACCTCCGGGCAGCTCCGCACCCCGCCAGGGAGATGGGCACCCTGCCCCGGGGAGCCCCGCACCCTCTGGGGAGCGCCGCACCCCGCCCAGAGAGCCCTGCACCCTCAGGGCAGCTCCGCACCCCGCCTGGGAGATGGGCACCCTGCCCCGGGCAGCCCCGCACCCTCCGGGAAGCTTGGCACCCTGCTCCTGACGCAGCGGTTCTCCCCCGCCCCTCCGCTTACCGCGCAAAGGCTGCCCGTTGCCATGGCGACGTGCTCCTGGCTCTCCCTCGCCACCGGGCCCAGGGACGGGACTACGCTCGCGGGTCCGCCAGGTGCCGCGGCGGCAGCGCTGGGAGCCGGGCGGCCAGGCCGGGACCCCGGGGACCGGGATCCCGGGGGCGGCCAGGCCGGGATCCCACGCAGGGGCGGCCAGTCCAGGCCGGTCGCCCGGGGGCGGGACCGGCAATGGGGTGGCTGGCGGGGCGGGCCCGCCAGGGGGCGCGCTCCACTGGCAGCTCACCGCCCTTGACGCTTCCCGGTCGGGCGCCGCACGTCACTGCCTGCGCCCGGCGGTGAGCTGGCGCTTCCCGTCGCTGCGGCGCGGCGCCCTGGTGCGCGCAGGATGGGCCGCGGGCGTCCGGGCGCCCCGCGACCTGCCGCCGTGAGTGATCCCCGGCCGGGCGCCGCCGCCCCTCCGCGCGGGGGACCCGCCAGCTGTCTCTGCGCAGGCGGGGTCCCGGCCCGGGTGGCGGGGCCTGGACCGGCTTCGGGGGACGAGGGGAGGCAAACGCAGGGGGGAGGCTGGGACGTGAACGGGGTTCGGCGGCGCCGGCGGGGACTGCCTTTCCCTCCCCTGGGAGCCCCTTTGGCGCTGCCTGGCCCCGCCGTCCCGCCCCCGTAGGCCCGGGCGCTTCTCGGACCGCGGTGTCGGTCGGAAGCGCCGGCGCCGCGGCCTTGCGCCAGCGCTGTGTCCTTGTCCCGGCAGGTCGAGGGCACCGGCGGCAGCAGCGCCGTCAGCAAGTGCTCGGCGGCGGCGCGGGGCTACATCCAGGACCGGTTCCTGCGGCACCTGGTGGGGCGGCGGCGGCGGCGAGCCCCGCTTGTCCACCGGTGAGGAGCGGGTGCTGCGCGGGGCCCTTGGCTCCTGTGCCTGCCGAGCCCCGGGGCCTGCGCCGGCGGGTCGCACCCGGCATGCGTGGGGCTCGCAGCCTTCCTTCTCTCAGGCTGCAGAAGGGCCCTAGTGATTCCCCAGGCCTCTTGAGTTGTTTCTTCTGTTTAAGGCACAGCTTTTTAAAATGTCTTTTAAGAAAAGTATGCATAGTGACAGAGTGGCAACTTGCAGAGCACTGTCTCTGAGTAATGTAACCTTTTTAGACTGTTAGTATAATTTTACATGGCTTATGGGCAAAAATTGAAAGCTTTGTCCTGAGTAAAATATGTCACCATGCTGGTTCCTAACTCCAGTATTCAGTGCTGCTGAAAAATACTTTAGATAAGATTTGGAAACTAACATACTAAAAATGTTAGCACGTCAATAGTTTTCTCATTAATTCTCAAGGACATTACAATTTCAGTAAGGTATTTGGTGGCTCAGGTAAACAGTATTATCTTTTGAATCAGTGGTGTCTGACCAGTAGGTCTTCTCTAGACCTTTGCAGGACACAAGCGTGAATGTTTTAATGTGTATGTGTAGAGGGTTCTATGCTGATATGGTAGTGGAGTTTACATAGTGTGAGGCTAATAGTGTAATGCAACCAAAATGACTGTGAATTGCCAAAGGAGTTTCATTCAGGGAAAAAAAAAAGTGGTATTCAAGCAGAAGCTTGCAGGCCTATGAAGACGAGTGTTGTTCATCAGGTCAGGAAGCTGAGCCTGTGTTGACTTGTCACATGACATTGGCATGCCAAACTAAATTCATAGAAAGAGTTATGTATTGCAGTTGTCAACACTGTCATCATGAATTTTAGGATGTCTTAGAATATCTAGTGAAATCTTTAGTCCCTGTGAGGCATGGAGATGATAACATGCTTGTTAAAGTGGGTGATAGGAACTGGTAAGCCTGTTGGGGACACGATGAAACTAACTAAAAGAGAATGCCAAGGAAAAAGAGGCACCAGTCCATGCCAGACTAGGCAAATGGTAAACACTTTCCAGGAGTTAGACTTACTTAGTTCCATTCATTCAAAAACCAGAGAATGAAATTCTTTTCCTGACTTTGCTTCTCTTCTCTTTTGTGTTCCTCTCTCACTGCATTTGCACACACCGTCATTCATTTTGTTATACCCAATAGCCCCTTGTAAGTAAAGGAGTTAATTTCATCTTGTTTTGGCATCTGATTTGGGGCAGGAACTCAGGTATTAGCCAACCACATTGCAGGGGAGCGTCCTAACTGTCCGGATTCATACTTTTTCATCCAGTGAATATTTATTTATGCAAAACGGAACAGGTCCAGCTAGGATATCTTCACGTTTTCTCTGGGTTATCCATAGTCTTGTTGGTTAATACACTTACTGAATACAGGAGATCTGTATTTATTAACAAGCTCGAGATATAACAAAATCATCAGATATCTCCCAGTGCAGGTCTATAAATGTGGGGTTATTGGGCAGAAGCTGAGAGAGAAAAAATGAGTTTTTTGAAATGGAGGATGCCAGTGCTGGGGAAATAGGGTTCCTGGACAGTGATTACAACTGAATTTCATTCCACAGGGGTTACTACATCCGCGCCCGTGCTGTGGATCACTGTGTTCAAGACTTCCTGCTGAAGACCCAAAGCCACCCTAGGACACAGGTGCATTTTCTTTGTCTGGGTGTACTGGCAGTTTCCACTATATGTGTGAAAAGTCTTTTTGGTATCTTGGCACTGCAGTAGCTTATTAGCACATCTGTTGTGATCCTTTTCCAGACGAGCACGGAGAATCTGACTGGCACTACTGAGGCTGTCCATTTGTTACTTTGACAGAAATATCGGGGGGGGGGGCAATACCTACACAAAATTCTTCTACCTCTTATAGGAGATTGCCTGATTTTGTCACTCTACAGATGATGTTACTGAATATTTTTCACACCTAGATGCTCAGGATGCTGCTAGAGTTGAGTATAACTTTTTCTGATACTTTCTCTGCAGATCCTGTCTTTAGGTGCTGGCTTTGACTCCTTATACTTCCGTTTGAAGGACATGGGTCTTCTGCATCACACTCTGGTATATGAGGTGGATTTCCCAAATGTGGCATGCCAGAAAGCTACTCTGATCAGAAGAATGAAAGAGTTGTCAGCACTGGTGGGAGATATTGGAGGGGAAGGATTAGGTATGATATTTATGGAAGGTTTTCTAGATACTAAATGTTTAGAAGAAGCAAACATAGCTTCAGCCTTTAAAAGGTGAGATATGATGGGAGAGGAACTATGAAGTTGTAGATGAAAAGCATGTTCATTTTCTGAAAGATTTTGGAACAAATAAATCAATTGTAAGCATTGGGAGATAACAAGAAGATGTATAGCTGCCAGAATGGATTTGTCAGGAGCAGATTATATCAAACCAAGTTCAGTTTCTTTCTGTTACAATTTCTGAAGTACTGTGTCCAGCTTTGGGCTCACTAGTACAAAGACAGTGGCAAACTGCAGCATGTCCAGTGAGAGGACATGAAGAAGGGGAGGTTGGAAGGGAGGGCGGTGAGTCTTACTGCAGTCTTCAACTACCTAATGGGAGAGTGTAGAAAAGATGGAGCCAGACTTTTCTTGGAGGCATGAAGCAAACAGTCAAGGGGCAATGGTTGCAAGTTGCAACAAAGGAAATTCCAGTTATGTATAATGAATTTTTTTTTTTTTTTTTCTGCCATGTGAGTAGTTAAAAATGGGAACAGATTGCCCAGAAAGGTGGTGGAATCTCCAGCCTTGGAGATAGTTAGAGCTTGACTGGACAAAGCCTTGAGCAACCTGATACAGGTAACTGCTGTGAGCAAGGAGTTGGACTAGATGACCTTCAAAGGCCCCTTTCAACCTAAATTRTACTGTGATTTATGGGCTTTATGGATAGGAGAGAAGGTATGACTTTTAGATGTCTTGACTGTAATGAAACATTAGTCGTTATGTTAACTGACTTTTTTTCCTCTCCAAGGCAAGAAAAAAATTAGCTTTCTGAAACTTCTGTAGAATATAAACAGAGCTGAAAGGATTATTACGCCAGCTAAGTACTAAGGGGCAGTTCAGTGGCAAAATGGAGGAATGTAAAGTGTGGGGTTCACGAGAGGTTTCTTCTGCGTCTGATTTCCTTCAAGGTTTCCATTAGTGTTCTAGACGATATGCTATAGAAGGTGAAAACGTAATAAACCAGCAGGAAACTGGGAGAGTTGCAATATGGTGGATGAGAGTAGGATTTTGAGAAAGTACATGAATGGTCTGGAAAATGTGGAATGAAAAACAATAGGGACATATGTAAGCCGCTATGTTTAGACTGTAATAATTTAAATACAGATGGAAGACAGCTACAGAGCTAGGTGCAGAGCACAAGTCCCTGGCTCCCGTGAGCAGCTGAACAAGTCTTGGTGAGTAGCTCTTCTGTGAGGTTGTTCAGTTTCCTCTTGAATCCATTCACATTTTTAATATCGGCAGCATCCTGTGGCAAAGAATTCCATCCATAGCAATAATCGTCAAGTACTTCAACTAAAAGGCGGGTGTCAGAAGAGTTGGGAATACCCTATTCCCTGTGTCCGGAGGGCAGGAAGTGATGGATAGACAAGTTAGTTGTTAGAAGAAATTAACAGGGAACACTGGGATGGGCTTCTGAAGAAGGCTGTTTTGCCTCCAGTAATGGATGCCTTTGAGAACAGTGTAGATTAACAGTTCTCAGGACAGGTATAATTGTTGGATTGCACTGGTACGGAGACATGGAGTAGGTGATTTCGAAAGGTACAAACAGTTTGCTTTGTTTATGACTTGGTTTTGGTTGAAACAGGTCGACAAGCTATAGCTTATGATATTCTTATGGAGTGCAGAGGTATGCCATGATAATGCTTGCAAATCATAAATTGGAACTTTTTTCTGAGAACAGTGATCTGTGAGACTAGTCCCGGTGTTTGCAGAGAGCTAGCATGTGCTGGTTCAGGATTCAATGCCATTTTACAGAAATGAAATCTATTTAAAAAACAAACCAACCAACCAACCCCCAAAAACTTGAGAATGGTTTTATGGTTGTGAGGCAAGCCATTCAAATGCTGTCAAAGCAATGGTACTTTCTTAGCCTAAACTGAAAGGTCTATAAATGAGAGCCCTTAAGATTTGATTCTGAATTATAGGTTCTATAAAAATGTTGTTAAAGTAAATATGATAAAGTTTTGTTGTTATAGTAAATGTGATAATTCTATGAGAAATCTGTAGGTGAAATTTGCATTAGGTATAATGGAGTTTTAGATCTGCATTTAATGGGTCGCTTCTTGACACTATCCCTTTATGGTTCATCTAGTGATGGGGATTTTCTTGTACATGTCCCAAAGAAATTGAGTTGATGGGCACAGCCTTGTGAGCGATTGCCTGTGGGGTTGATTTTCCTGTTTGTCCCTTTTGGTCTCAGTATTGCATCAGCACTGTAGTAAGATTGTATCATTTTTGTCTCCCAGGAGTCATTACCTTTTCTGGAGAGGATTATAAATTACTGGGAGTGGATTTATCAGAGCTGTCTGAGCTGGAGAGAGCCCTGGAGGAAGCAGGACTGGACAATGAAGTCCCCACCCTCTTCATAGCAGAGGTGGTGCTCACCTACATGGAAAATAGCAGGTCAGTTGAGTTACCCTCTGTTAGCTAGGTGGTAAAATGAAAAGAACAAGCTTCTTTGTATGTATGTCACCTGGGGCTGGGAGACCTGCTGTCTTATAACTAAAGCCTCAGGAATTCTGTGGAAGTCCCAAACAGCTCCTTACATCATAATTGTGATGGGGTAATTGATGTCCACATGACATCCTAAAAGGGAGGAAAAAAAGAAGAAGGAGAAAAACCTCGAAGGAGTGGTTTTGAGTTTTTTGTTCTTCCCATTCCCTGAATTCTCTGCACAGATGGGGGAGCAGAGGTTCATAAGTCCCCAGCACAGGATTCTCTTTTCTGTATTACCTCTGTCAGGATGCCTTAATAGCATGCTTTATGTTGTTGCAAGAAGATATATTGCATCTGCCATATGATAGGTGGGCCCTCAATTATTTAATTTCTTATGCACAATCTGCCTGACAGGTCAGATGCCTTGGTTCAGTGGGCAGCAGAGCATTTCCCTCAGGCATGCTTTCTGCTGTATGAGCAGATGCACCCAGAGGACCCCTTTGGATGTGTCATGCAGCAGCATTTTAGCCAGCTGAACTCTGCACTTCATTCTTTGGCACAGTACCCTGATTGTGAGGCACAGCAGAGGCGCTTTTTTGAAAAGGTAAGTACCTGCAACTCTAGGGCACACATGAAGCATGATTTACCTGGGAAAGATTGTAACATTAAATAATTTTGAAACTCATCAGCTGTGTCAGTTACGAGTTGAAGCAAACAGGGCCAAGTCTGAGACACTGCCTTCTCTAGTAGCATGACTAGTCATTTGAAGGTCCTTCCAACCAACTTGCAGCCTACTTTCTGGTATGGGATTAAGGCAAGATGGGTTTCTCTGAGACTTTTTATATAATAAATTAAGTTCTTAAGAGCTTTACAGGTAAGAGATCTATCCTCACCAGATTCTGGGCTGCTGTTGTTCCAGCTAGACAGTCTTAAAGGCTCATGCAGGTGTTTAATTTAGGGTCTTTGTTTTCTTGTGGGAAGTGAGTCTCTATCCTTCCAGAGGTAATAGTTTTGAGGGATTTCTGTTTTAGGGCTGGACTGAGTGCAGTGTCATGGATATGAATGAGTTTTTCACCTGTTGTACTCCAGAAGATGAGCAGCAAAGAGTGCAGGCTCTGGAGCCTTTTGATGAATATGAGGTAACCCTCCTTTATTCTGAATACCAGTGACCTGGCTTTGATATGATAATGTGTCTGCAATTTCTTATGGTCAGAGTTATGTACAAGAGCWGCTGAGGCATAGGTGTTCATATAGGCAGAAAGGATCTTGAATCAGGCTTAGTTAATGCAGAGCCCGCAGGAAGCTCCATGTGAAGCTGGGGCGAGTAGCATTGGAAGACGACTCTCTTTGGTGTTAGAAAAGCTTCTTGTTCCTTCCTCAGTGAGTGGTCTCTCAGGGAGACAGTCTTAGCATAGCAAACTAGCTGGTGGTATAAAAGATGTTGTAGATGCTAAAAGTTTGCATGGGTTCAAGGGGCAATTACTTTAATGAAAGACAAATCCATTGAGGATTACTGAATACATAAAAATACACCTGATGTGAGGTTCCTGACTGCAGATGGTTGGGAGCATTCCTGGGGGAAGTAGATGCACGTGTCCTGCTTTCTTGCATTTCCGTAGGCTATTACTGTTTGTCATTGTTGGATACAGGGTACTTGTTTCAGATATTTTTTGGTCTGACTTTGAACAGCCATTCCTATATTAATGATTGAAATTTAACTATGACTCTCYTCTTTGCCATTTTTATGTTAACTGCTGGCAAAGTTTGCGACTGTTTGAAGTCTAGAGGAGAAGTCAAAGATACTGAGTAACTTTGAGATAAATATCCTGTAGGATACTTAGTAGAAGTTTCCCTTTCAATTTTGTGGTTCTCTGTTTATAATTCTCTCTAGAAATCTAAYAGCCTGCAGTATGAAAACAATTTAATGTGCTTGCATTTATTTTGCCATCATGCAGGATCTGCTCTGCTACATGAATGCAAAAGTGATGACTGAAAGATGCTGGCAGATTTGCAAAGTGGTGTAGAAATATCTATGAGAATTATTGTAGATCAAGGCGATTGCTCATACAGTGAGAAAGTAAAGACTTTTTACCATTTTCCTTATAGAGGAGGTTAACATGTACACAAGTCCAAGCTGAAAAATGTGCATAGGAGTAAGATATGTGATAACAGAGGGCTCTACAATTAGCCTTTGAGATAAAGTAAGATCCAGGTCTTACTGGAAACAAGCTTGATCGAATTAGATAAGAAAGGTAAAATACACACTTAGTGCTGAGGGTGATTAATGTTTCATAATTTGTCCAGGGACAAATAGTGGATTATTCCATTTTCAGTATTTACATTAATTTTTGGATATCACTTTTCAAAAGATGCTTTTTACTTCTTGTAGAAGTTGGGGCGATGATGCCACTATTGTGATTTCTTGTGCCTTTTAAATTCATGTTTATGCATTGTAGTCATGTAGTTGGCTGAATATATCCCACCCCATGGGAATGAACATACTCAATTCCCTAATGTCCATAAAAGCCAGGGTGGACTCTAGTATTGCTGCTGACTTCCTGTACAGTCCTCTTGCTTCTGCTTCTGCCTCTGAGTGATTCCAAGGCCAGACTGGAAATCATGTTTATGTATTATCGGCCAGCAGAGACCATGTTGCACCATTGAACATTTGTGATTTCTTTGGGATCACTTATATTCCATGACCTTTAAGAAACCTTAATCCCTCTGGTATACAGCCCTCACTCTTTTCTATGATCAGAACTGGGAAGCATAAAGGGAAGCTGATTACAAGTAAAAAACACCAACCCAAAATGTTCCTCATGCAACATATAATTAAGCTATGGAACTCCTTGTCACAGCATGTTACGGATGATAAAAGTTTATGTGAGTTCAAAGAGCAACTGGATAGGCTCATGGATGAGAAATCCATCAAGGATTGTTCCATACAAAGACACAGCTTCTTGTTTAGGAAATCCCTGAGCTGTACATTTTTGAAGGTTGGGGTGAGGAAGGTATTTACACACTTGCTCTTTCTCAGATTCAACTTTAGTCTGAGATATAGTATTAAGTGTCCAACAATACTGAGATATTAGTATTGAGTGTCCAACAATTTCACAAGACATGTCATTTTTATCCTATAAATATCAGTGCAATATAAGTGCGATAAATGTCAGAGCTGTAAATTTTTGAAGGTTGGGGTGAGGAAGGTATTTACACACTTGCTCTTTCTCAGATTCAACTTTAGTCTTCTGATTTTGGCCACTGTTGGAAACAGTGCTAGGCTAGGTTGATCTTTGATTTGATCACCCTGGCCATTCTGAGATCCTTACTACTGCTTGCTGTAAGATTTTGAGGGTGATTGTTTTTGGTTTTTTCTTTGGGCTTGCTACAGGAATGGCATCTGAAATGTTCTCATTACTTTGTCTTGACTGCATCAAAGGGGATGGAACCTTCCTGGACTCCATTGTTATCCAATATGACAGGTACATACTGGCTCGTTTTTGTAGTATTCTTTTATCTCATGCAGGCTTCTCTGAGAGATTTTAGGAGACAGTAAAACCCTGGARGGAGCAGATGGGATGCTGCCATCTGAGTAGCTTTCTTCATCCTTCTAACAATGGTTCTGCTGTCCATAGCGAGGCCAGGGCCACGTCCTGACTCTGGTGGTTCTGATCAGTTTCATTCTTTCAGTTTATTCAACCTTCCAGTCTGAACAGCTCTTATACATGGGGCCCTCCAGTGCATGGCTGCAATGCTAGTCTACCCTGCTCCTTCTCATATGTTTGGGATCCTACACACTCTCCCTTTTCAATTTATTCTTGCTTGCCTCCATACATGGCTCTCTGAGCCATTCTATCCTTCCAGCTCCCAAAAGGTTGTTACGTTTTTGTCCAGCAGAGCACTCAGGAGCACGTCATGAAGTTTGTGCTTTGTTTTGTTATCCCCTGTGGGTGGAATTGTACATGTAGTATTTCTGTTTCTGAAATGCTTTTAAATCTGTATGTTGCTTTTTTTAGATGGGAGAAAAGTGGTACAGCTGGGGAAAAGCCAAGACCAAGACTTTGTTTCCATGATAAAAAGGACTTAGCAGCAGTAGCAGTCCAAAAAATTCCTGCTTTTGGCTGCTTGCTTCCGTTTTCAGGGTGGAAAGCAGAAGGTTATTTTTAACCTGTTTCACATCACTAGTCTTGTTCACAGTATAGCACCACAAGTAGTTGTCTCTGCAATTGAAAGTAGAAATCTGTGTTCTAGGGAGCAGGAAAAGCAGCTGGAAAAGGATAAGGCAGGATGGCATTCCTTAAGCCAACAAGGCCACTGAATGCATTGTGTTGTGTCTTGATTAGATCTGAAAACGTGTAGTGAAATCAAAGCTAAATGAATGTGGGTGTGGTTAAATATACTGTGTGATTGTCACTGGTCCTTATGTTAAAATCTTAAAGGCTCCTAAATGCGTAGGATCTATCCTTAACTGAAAAAAAAAAAATCTGACATTTGCTTAACTGACATTAATACAGTGAAAACGCTTCATTCATTAGAGACAGGAGTAGGGTCTTTCTGCTGCTGTCTCTGTTGTATTCAAAACTGATAGCAAGAGCCTTCAAAGTCTGGTAAATTATCCATGCTTAGATATTTTTTACTGAGAATGGCAAAAGGTATGTCTCAAATACCAGTATGTGCCCTCAACTATCGTCTCAAATAGATTTGGGTCCCTGTTCAAGAGAGTCCAAGTACTAAATCTTCCAAACAGAGCATGGTAAGTATATTTTCTGAAATGAAAAAACCACTCAGTCTTAAAAAGATCCATCTGTAGGAAGACATTTAAGCCCAAGGAGATGAAGTTTTTTACTTCATCAAACAATAGAAAGTAGGGTCTTTTACTAAACAACATTCAGTACAGGCAATTTTTCTGGGTATAGCATACCAAAAATAGACCGAGAGCTGCTTCTCCTCCACCTCATCATCTCTTATAACACAAGAATAAGGCACTTGATTAAAACAGAGAAGATGCAAATTCAAAACTGATTAGAAGAAAACAATTTGTACAATGCGTAGGTGAGCTAGAGTCCTGTGTTGAAAGCTTGTTTCGTACTAATGGATATAGTATTTAGAGAGAAGATATTTAGATAACTGAAAATATTCTCTTACAGTATGACCACTGGAATTAACAGAGATTATTTGTCATGCTTTAGAACTTTATTTCAATGCTTTTGTGAAGGTAGGATCAAAATCTAGCAAGAAACTTTGAAATCCAGCTTCCAGGTGTTTGTCCTTTTTCTGCTGTTCTTTGCTATTTAAGTAGCCAAATATTGTCTTCATCAGAAAGGTACTCCTTTTGAAGGTATTGCAGTGATTCCTATCTTGCTACAGCAGTTTAGGACACTGCAGTCTCTTAGCCAGTCTTACCTCCACCCCATTAAAGCAGTCTTAGAACTGTGTCAGGAGTTGAGGGAGCGGTAAGCAGAAGTTGAAAGTTGGCACAGTGGTAGTTTAAACCATTACATCTTGATTTCTAGGGCATGTCAGATTGTCTGTGTGCTCTGTGAACTTGCTTCACAATTTTTTCTTCTTGAAAAGCTGAACAGACTTGCTTAATCTCTCATTTGAAATGTAGTCCTTGGTTCTTGTTTGTGCATAAGTTCTTTGGTTCTCTTTGGCTTATAGTTCCTCATCGTGATGGTCCTGTCAGGATGGCTGGGAGTATCACTGCAGCAGTGTGTGCAATGCGCTCTGAAATTTCTGGCCTGAGAYGTTACGGTCACCACTCTGTTCTTATAAAACCCAATGTGATTCTAACCACTGGAGGCTTTGGGGAGGAGGATGGACAGCACTGCCGTATGAGAAATTTTCATGTGCTAATTAAGCATGCAGGCTACTGGAAAGCTGGCTGTGTGAAAAAGGAAAATCCTGATAAAAGATGGGGTGAGTTCTCATACTGATGGCAAGTGTAAGAAAGACGTTCTTGTGCTAACAACGAAATAATGTCTACTGGAAAAGTGATCATAGAATCATAGAATCATTAAGGTTGGAAAAGACCTCTAAGATCATCAAGTCCAACCATCAACCCAACACTACCATGCCCACTAAACCATGTCCCTAAGCGCCTCATCTACACGTCTTTTAAATACTTCCAGGGATGGTGACTCAACCACTTCCCTGGGCAGCCTATTCCAATGCTTAACCACTCTTTCAGTAAAGAAGTTTTTCCTAAGGTCCAATCTAAACCTCCCCTGGCGCAACTTGAGGCCATTTCCTCTCGTCCTATCGCTAGTTGCTTGGCAGAAGAGACCAACACCCACCTCGCTGCAACCTCCTTTCAGGTAGTTGTAGAGTGCGATAAGGTCTCCCCTGAGCCTCCTCTTCTTCAGACTAAACAGTCCCARTTCCCTCAGCCGCTCCTCATAAGACTTGTTCTCCAGACCCTTCACCAGCTTCATTGCTCTCCTCTGGACACGCTCTGGCACCTCAATGTCCTTCTTGTAGTGAGGGGCCCAAAACTGAACACAGTATTCGAGGTGCGGCCTCACCAGTGCTGAGTACAGGGGCACAATCACCTCCCTACTCCTGCTGGCCACGCTATTTCTGATACAGGCCAGGATGCCATTGGCCTTCTTGGCCACCTGGGCACACTGCCAGCTCATATTCAGCCGGCTGTCAACCAGCACCCCCAGGTCCTTTTCTGCCAGGCAGCTTTCCAGCCACTCTTCCCGCAGCCTGTAGCCTTGCATGGGGTTGTTGTGGCCGACATGCAGGACCCGGCACTTGGCCTTGTTGAACCTCATACAGTTGGCCTCAGTCCATCGATCCAGCCTGTCCAGGTCCCTCTGCAGAGCCTTCCTACCCTCGAGCAGATCRACAYTSCCGSCCAGCTTGGTGTYGTCTGCAAACTTACTGAGGGAGCACTCAATCCCCTCRTCCAGATCGTTGATAAAGATATTGAACAAGACCGGCCCCAAAACGGAGCCCTGGGGGACACCRCTCRTGACYGGCCGCCAASTGGACTTMGYTCCATTCACCACARCTCTCTGGGCCCGGCCRYCCAGCCAGTTTTTTACCCAGCGAAGAGTACACCTGTCTAGGCCATGAGCCGCCAGCTTCTCTAGGAGAATGCTGTTGGAGACAGTGTCGAAGGCTTTACTGAAGTCCAGGTAGACCACATCCACAGCCTTTCCCCCATCCACTAGGCGGGTCACCTGGTCATAGAAGGAGATCAGGTTAGTCAAGCAGGACCTGTAGACGTGGCACTTGGGAACACGGTTTAGTGGTGGACTTGGCAGTGTTAGGTTTACGGTTGGACTTGATGATCTTAAGGGTCTTTTCCAACCTAAATGAATCTATGACTCTATACAGTTCGTGGGAGAAAGATCGGTGTGAACTGTGATGTTTTGCATCTCTACAGATGAGCGGTTGTACCATACTGTGTCATGTCTGTCGAACAGTCTGGCCCTGGTGGTAGGAGGAAGAACATCCCCATCAAGTGCAGGCTTGGGAATGTTGTGGCTAAAGTTCCCTGAAACCTGCAATGCCTCGGACCCAGACGACATTACAGTGGAGCTTGTAAGTCTGCAGCCTGCTGCTGAACCAGCTGCTTTGCGTTGGAGGCACAGTACAACTGAAGTAATATTCAAAGGTAAAAAGCCTGGAAAGAGTGGAAATGTCTGTAGGTATGCAGAGGTATACAAATTCCAGAATATATGGGGCAGTCCTGTCTAGACAGTGAGGTCTAAAAGGCAAATTGTCGTGATATAGCCTTACTTTTTGTGTAGTACAGGCTATACAGTTAATGTTGGTGCGTTGTATTCTTTTGTCTGAAACAATAGCTTTTTGCTGAACGTTTTGGAAAGAATATGATCTTGATAGATTCATCATCACTTTAGAGAATCCAATTGCATTTTGTAAAGATTTTGTTCCAGTGGTGATATTTTTCCCCAGGCTTAAAAACTTAAGGCTTAAACTTCATTTGAATGTATTTTTCTTATCGTATCTACCCAGTTCTTGTTGTGCCTTTTTTGTTGGTCGAGTCCAAAAGTATTTGTGAGAGGCTTTACTAAGTCTGACAAAAGGGAAAGACTGAGCAGTCTCAGCTGAGTTTCCTGAACTGAGCAACTGAATTGGTTGATCCAACAATTGAGCAGGGTTTCAATTATCTATGCCATTAATACATGGTTGATTCGTTACAGAACCTATCCAACAGATACCTTGTGATAATGACTTTTATTACAGATGAGCTCCAATCTTGTTAGTTTTCTAGATGCAGGGCAGGAATCAAAAAATATATATAATTGCATAGTGCCGAAAAAAGCTCATAATGCATTTTTGAAAGTGCTACAATATATACTTGCAACTGCAATTTGGTTGGCTCTCCTCTCACAAACACACCTACCTACAAATGAAAAGACTCATTTTCAGCTGTTCCTGTTTAAGGTGCAGGATGTGGCCAGACAGGCATACTGACCAGCAACCTGTTTACATGTGACTAGCCCTTTTTATCCTTTTATCCCTCTGTCTTCCTGTGTTTGTACCTCCCCACATCACCTAAACCCATCCCTTTTCCTGCCTCTGGTTCCTCTCCTGAGCATCCCATAAGTCTTATGCAAACCCCAAATGCTCTTCCCCTGCATCTTATAATGTGTCCCGTACCCCTAGGCAGTACCCCCTCAAAGGTGCTCCAGAGAGTTGCTCATGTTCACTCATTTTGATGGGTTTCACAGCTGGACAACGGGGCTGACAGTTCTCCTGGGACAGCCCTGGGAGCTGGGACAGATTGTCTGATTCTATAAGCATGTAACTGGGGTTCTCTTACCTGCACACCTGCCGCTGCCTCTCTGTGCTCCTCTTGTGCATGAGGAAATGAGCCTTTTATAGCTTGATTGCTCTCCTGGGATGGGTCTGGAAGTAGCTGAGGCAGGATATTATTTGGGTTCCCCCACCTTGTTTTGTCTCTATGCTCCTCTGTGGGTGTGCAGGTGAGCTTTTTAGCACATAACCTAGCACTGCTAGTGAGTGAGGCTTTGTAATGATAAACAGATGCTTAAAAGAAAAGCAAAGCAAATGTTAATAATTTGTTAAGAATTACTAGTAAAGGAACAAAAACCAGAATGGAGAATACTGTTCTCCCATTATGTAAATCATAGAATCATAGGATGGTTTGGGTTGGAAGGGACATTTAAAAGATCATCTAGTTCCAACCCCCCTGCYGTGGGCAGGGACGTCTTTCACTAGATCAGGTTGCTCAAAGCCCCGTCCAACCTGACCTTGAACACTTCCAGGGATGGGGCATCCACAACTTCTCTGGGCAATCTGCTCCAGTATCTCACAACCCTTACAGTAGAGAATTTCTTCCTTATATCTAATCTAAATCTACCCTCTTTTAGTTTAAAACGATTACCCCTTGTCCGGTCACTACAGGCCTTGGTAAAAAGTCATAGAATCATAGGATAATTTGGGTTGGAAGGGACCTTTAAAGGTCATCTAGTCCAACCCCCATGCCATGGGCAGGGACATCTTCAACTAGATCAGGTTGCTCAGAGCCTCGGCCAACCTGACCTTGAATGCTTCCAGGAATGGGGCACCTACCACCTCTCTGGGCAACCCGTTCCAGTGTTTCACCACCCTCAGTGTAAAAAATTTCTTCCTTATATCTAGTCTAAATCTACCCTCTTTTAGTTTAGAGCCATTCCCCCTTGTCCTATCGCAACAGGCCCTGCTAAAAAGTTTGCCGCCATCTTTCTTATAAGCCCCCTTTAAGTACTGATAGGCTGCAATAAGGTCTCCCTGAAGCCTTCTCTTCTCCAGGCTGAACAACCCCAACTCTCTCAGCCTTTCTTCATAGGAGAGGCGTTCCATCCCCCTGATCATTTTTGTAGCCCTCCTCTGGACCCGCTCCAACAGGTCTATGTCTTTCTTGTGCTGAGGACTCCAGAGCTGGACGCAGTACTGCAGGTGGGGTCTCACCAGAGCAGAGTAGAGGGGCAGAATCACCTCCCTCGACCTGCTGGCCACGGTTCTTTTGATGCAGCCCAGGATACGCTTGGCCTTCTGGGCTGCGAGCGCACCTTGCTGGCTCATGTCCAGCTTTTCGTCCACCAGTAACCCCAAGTCCTTCTCGGCAGGGCTGCTCTCAATTCCTTCATCCCCCAGCCTGTATTGATACTGGGGGTTGCCCTGACCCAGGTGCAGGACCTTGCACTTGGCCTTGTTGAACCTCATGAGGTTCACATGGGCCCACTTCTTGAGCTTGTCCAGGTCCCTCTGGACGGCATCCCGTCCCTCAGGCATGTCGATGGCACCACTCAGCTTGGTGTCGTCTGCAAACTTGCTGAGGGTGCACTCGATCCCACCCACATCGATGAAGATGTTAAACAGTACCGGTCCCAATATGGACCCCTGTGGGACACCACTCATCACCGATCTCCATCTGGACATTGAGCCGTTGACCACTACCCTCTGGGTGCGACCATCTAACCAATTCTTCATCCACTGGACAGTCCACCCGTCCAATCCATATCTCTCCAGTTTAGAGAGAAGGATGTTGTGGGGGACCGTGTCAAAGGCCTTACAGAGGTGCAGATAGACAACATCTGTAGCCCTTCCCATGTCCACTGATGTAGTCACTCCATTGTAGAAGGCCCCTAGGTTGGTCAGGCAGGACTTGGCCTTGGTGAAGCCATGCTGGCTGTCTCGAATCACCTCCCTGTCCTCCATTTGCCTTAGCATAGCTTCCCGGAG
>JAYKAV010003018.1:557529-569595 GCA_035582835.1 Phoebastria nigripes
GATGATCTTAGAGGTCTTTTCCAACCTTAATGATTCTATGATTCTATGATTCTATGACTTGTGCACCTTCTGGCTCCTTAGATGGTCTTGAACTTGATCTTCTCCTACAGTGGGTGGCTCTTCATTCTCTCAGTCCCCGCCTTTGCCTTTGCCTTCTGCAGCTTGGGCAGTGAGGCTCGAGCACTTGCCGGTGAAGACCGAGGCAAAAAAGTCATTGAGTACCTCCGCCTTCTCTGTATCCCGGGTAACCAGGTCTCCTGTTTTGTTCCGGAGAGGGCCCACATTTTCCCTCGTCTTCCTTTTATCCCCGACGTACCTATAGAATCTTTTCTTGTTGCCCTTGATGTCCCTGGCCAGATTTAATTCTATCAGGGCTTTAGCTTTCCTAACCTGATCCCTGGCTGCTCGGACAATTTCTCTATATTCCTCCCAGGCTACTGTCCTTGCTTCCACCCTCCATAGGCTTCCTTTTTGTGTTTGAGTGTGTCCAGGAGCTCCTTGTTCATCCACGCAGGCCTCCTGGCGTTTTTGCCCGATTTCCTCTTTGTTGGGATAGTCTCTCTCAGTCTTTCTTGTAAGCCCCCTCTAAGTGTTGAAAGGCCGCCGTGAGGTCTCCCCAAAGCCTTCTCTTCTCCAGGCTAAACAATTCTGACTCTTTCAGACTTTCCTCATAGGAGGGTTGTTCCAGTCCTCTGACAATTTTCATGGACTTCCTCTGGACCCACTCTAACAGGACCATGTCTGTCTTGTGCTGGGGATGCCAGAGCTGGCTGCAGTACTCCAGGTGGGGTCTCACCTCCCTCGACCTGCTGGCCACACTTCTTTTTATGCAGCCCAGGCCGGACACCTCTCGTGACCGGCCGCCAAGTGGACTTCGCTCCATTCACCACAACTCTCTGGGCCTGGCCGCCCAGCCAGTTTTTTACCCAGCGAAGAGTACACCTGTCTAGGCCATGAGCCTATGCTTCAAAAGAGTGCTTCATATGAAACATAGTTAAGGTCTGGAACTCCTTGCCACAGGACATGAATGCCAAAGGTTTACATGGATTCAAAAAGTGACTGGCTATGTTCTTGGAAGGAAAAACATTAAGGTTCAGGGAGCACACTTTGAATGTCTGGAGCATAATTTGAATTTGTGAAGCAGTGTTTAATTAACACCATAATGTAGTTTAGAGTTCAGCCTTCCAGTCTAAATTTTATATCAAAGAAACAGATGCTAAATGGGTAAATAAAATTTTATAAATAATACAGTGGTTTTTGTCTTTGCCACACTGTGTTGTATCATCTTATTTTTGCCTTGATTTTGCTTTGTAGCTGAAGTAAGTGACCAMCACTTGTGTTATTTGCACAGTCCATTATGAAGAAATGAGCTGACAGGGCATAGTGCAGTTAACGCACATCCTTGACATCTACCCAAAGTACTTTTGCACCTTTTGTACCTCCTTTTTGAGGCTTCTCCAGATTAATTCCTACACACTTAAATTATCATTATCTCCCTTTTGTATGAACAAATACACATTCTTGTTGTCTTATGAGGATTTATCTGTTTTCTTGGGATAAATAGATGTCATTGTGTTGCTATGATGTATGTACTTAGGGTTTTCTAGTTTTATTAGTTCTACAGGTGTAATCTTTCCATTGCCTAAATTTTCATTCCTTAAGTCCATTAGGTATATTAAAAAACGTGTTTTCTCCTTTTGCTTTTGAGACTATAGTGTGTGATTTCCATTCAGACCATAAACATTCAGAAACTACATAATATAAGTGGATGATGGGGGTCTCCTGAATGACCGCAAATGTGAAGAATACAGCTTCTTAGTAAAAATATTTAGTCTTCCATGTGTCTTATAAAAGATCTAGATACTAGAGTAATTCCTGTATCTATGAAACAATTTCTTGCATTTATTGCTGAAGTCTGGAAATGTTCCTCAGGTTGCAGGATGTCTTAATATAAATAGTGTATAAAACTTCTGCATGACTGCATTAATTTCTATCTTTGGTCAGCTCCCCTTCTATGCAAACAGAAATTTTTGCTTTTGTGACATACCAAATTCTAACTTCTCTTTTCACCTGGTTGTCTTTTTCCATAGGCGAGAAGTACCTGTTTCTGTATGGTGGCCGCTCTGCTATGGAGCCTGTGCTAGGGGATTGGTATTTCCTGCACACTCAAGAACTTTCCTGCACTGTGGTAAGAACTTAGGGAGGTCCTGGGGAGTAGAAAATGCCTTCACTTCATAGGTGCATGCTGCTGTATTGGAAGTCCAACTAAATCACAGTATATTCAATATTACCATATTGAAGCAGATGGCATTGGCAGTACTGTCACACTCCACAGTGATTAGAGTTAGAACTAACTTCTAAACACCTTGCTATTTAGTGGAATACAGTCTTCACAGAATAGCTGAGGTTGGAAGGGACATCTGGAGATCCATCTAGTCCAGCACCCTTGCTTAAAGAAGGTCTAACTAGAACAGGTTCCTCAGGATATTGTCCAGTTGGGTTTTGATTATCTCCRAAGATGGAGACTCCACAACCTCTTTGGGCAACCTATTCCAGTGCTTGACCACCTTCATAGTAAAATGTGAGGGGTTTCTATGTTTAAGTGGATTTTTTTGTATTTCAACTCGTGCCTATTGCCTCTTGCCCTGTCGCTGGATACTACTGAGAATATTCTGTCTCTGTCTTCTTTCATCTCTCCCATTAGGCATTTATACGTGTTGGTAAGATTTCCCTGTGAGCATTCTCAGTCACTGAGGCAAGCAGCTCCGGTGCCGGTATGATCCACAGAGGATGCCCTAGCGTGGTGTGCAGGGGGGTTTCCTAAACCGGAGAAACCTCAGGGGAGTGCAGAGATGGGGCCAGGACCAACCGCGGCCAAGCCCCTCACACCTATGAAAGAAACCCCTAGGGAGCACTAGTGACCAGGAGCACTGCGACGAGGGCTGGAAAACAGGGCATGGCACGTCAGCCAGGGCGTGGTGCGGCAGTTTGCGTGGCAAAAAAAAATGTGGCTGAYCAAAGTTGCCTGCAGGCACTCCCTGTTCCTGTTGAAACCCCATGTTCCAGAACCACCCACATAGGCCTCAGCCTCAGACTCACTGGGGACATCTCAGTTTGTTGCAGGCAAACTGAGGAGCAGCCTGGGGACCTCACACAGCTCTGGAGGGTGATGGGAAATGCCATCAACAGCCCCAAGTGTTCATGGCCACACAAAGGAAATCCCCCACAATCCTGGGTAAGGATTAAGGGGAAAGCAAATAAATCGGATGTTGTTGTGGGAGTCTACTATTGACCACCCAGCCAGGACAACGACACCAATGACTTATTCTATAAGGAATTAAGGGATATCTCTAGATCAGCTGCCCTTGTCCTTATGGGTGATTTTAACTTCCCAAATGTCAACTGGGAACATCATACAGTGGACACAAACAGGTCCAGGAAATTCCTGAAGCATGTTGAAGATAACTTCTTGGTGCAGGTACTAAAGGAGCCAACTAGGAAAGGTGCCCTCCTAGATTTGTTGTTTGTAAACAGCGAAGGACTCATGGACAAAGTGGTGATTGGTGGCTGTCTTGGTCACAGTGACCATGAAGTAGTTGAGTTTCAAATTGTGGGCGATAGGAGAACCGCCAGCAAAATTTCAACCCTGGTGTTGTGGTTTAACCTGGCAGGCAGCCAAACACCACATAGCCGCTCACTCACTCCCCCCTCCCCTCAGTGGGATGGGGGAGAGAATCGGAAAAAAAAAAGTAAAATTTGTGGATTGAGATAAAGACAGTTTAATAAAACAGAAAAGGAAGGGAAAATAATGATAATAATAATAATAATAATAGAATATACAAAATGAGTGATGCACAATGCAATTGCTCACCACCCGCTGAGCGATACCCAAGCAGCGATCGCTACTTCCTGGACCACGCCTCCTATTTATATATTGAGCATGACGTCACATGGTATGGAATACCCCATTGGTCAGTTGGACTAGCTGTCCAGGCTATGCTCCCTCCCAGCTTCTTGTGCACCTGGCAGAGCATGGGAGGCTGAAAAGTCCTTGACTAGTAGACTACTTAGCAACAACTAAAAACATCAGTGCATTATCAACATTCTTTTCATACTAAATCCAAAACACAGCACTAGGAAGAAAATTAACTCTATCCCAGCCAAAACCAGGACACCTGGATATGGGGACTTCAGGCTGCTGAAGGAACTAGTTAGTAAAGTCCCGTGGGAGTCTGCTTTTGAAGGCATTGAGGTCCATGAATGCTGGTCACTTTTTAAGAGCCATCTCTTAAGAGCACAGGACCAGGCAATTCCAAAGTGTTGGAAGTCAAGCAAGTGTGGCAGAAGGCTGGCTTGGTTGAGCAGGAATCTTCTAGAACTTAGGCGGAAAAGGAAAGTGTATGGACATTGGAAGCAAGGACAGGTGACACGGGAGGACTACAGGGATGCTGTTTGCCACTGTAGGGAGAAAATTGCRCGGCCAAAGCTCGATTAGAGTTCAAGCTGGCCAGTACTGTGAAGGACAACAAAAAGGGCTTTTTTAAATATGTTAACAGCAAAAGGAGGATCAGAGATAACATTGGTCTGTTACTTGATGAGGTCGGTCACCTCACAAATAGGGACATAGAAAAAGTGGAGACTTTAATGCCACCTTCGCGTCTGTCTCTAACACCGATGGTGGGCTCTGGGACCCCTGGAGCCCACTGTTGGAAGACTGTGACTGGGGGAATGATAAACTCCCAGCTGGCTCTGAATTTGTTCAAGACTTCTGCTCCAGCTGGATGCACATAAATCTGTGGGGCCCAATGGGATTCATACCAGGGTACCGAAAGAGCTGGCTGATGTTACCATGGGAGCTCTTTCCATTATTTTTCAATGGTCTTCGGAGTCTGGAGAGGTCCCAGTTGACTGGAAGCTGGCAAATGTCCCAATTTTCAAGAAGGATAAGAAGGAAGACCCTGGTAATTACAGGCCTGTCAGTCTCATTTCAGTGCCTGGTAAAATTATGGAGAAGGTTATTCTGGGAGTTACTGAAAAACACTTCAGAGACAGTGCAGTCATCGGTCATAGCCAACACGGGTTCACAAGGGGAAAGTCCTGTTTAACTAACTTAATTTCCTTTTATGACAAGGTCACCCATCTAGTTGACCAAGGGAAGCCAATAGATGTGGGTTTTTTGGATTTTAGCAAAGCTTTTGATACTGTCTCTCACAGTATCCATCTGGACAAAATGTCCAGCATACAGCTAGACAAGTCCATAATATGATGGGTGAACAATTGGCTGGCGGGTTGGGCTGAAAGAGTTATAGTAAGTGGGGTTAAATCAAGCTGGCAGCCAGTCACCAGTGGTGTTCTGCAGGGCTCAATTATAGGGCCAGTGCTCTTTAATGTTTTTGTAAATGATCTGGATGCAGGAGTCGAATGTACATTAAGTAAGTTTGCTGATGATACTAAATTATGAGGAGCTGTGGACTCCCTCGAGGGTAGAGAGGCCTTACAGAGATCTGGATAGACTAGAGAGCTGGGCAATCACCAACTGTATGAAATTTTACAAGAACAAGTGCCGGATTCTGTACCTAGGATGGAGTAATCCTGGTTATACATACAAATTGGGGGACAAGAGGCTGGAGAGCAGCCCCGTGGAAAGAGATCTGGGGATTTGGGTTGATGGCAAGTTGAACATGAGTCAGCAGTGTGCCCTGGCAGCCAAAAGGGCCAACGGTGTCCAGGGGTGCATCAAGCACAGCATAGCTAGCCAGTCGAGGGAGGTGATTGTCTCACTCTACACTGCACTGGTGCGGCCCCACCTCGAGTACTGTGTGCAGTTTTGGGCGCCTCAATATAAGAAGGACATCAAACTATTAGAGTGTGTCCAGAGGAGGGCGACCAAGATGGTGAAAGGTGTTGAGGGCAAGACTTACGAGGGGTGGCTGAGGTCACTTGGTTTGTTCAGCTTGGAGAAGAGAAGGCTGAGGGGTGACCGCATCRCAGTCTACAGCTTCCTCAAGGAGGGCAGCGGAGAGGGAGTTGCTGATCTCTCTCTGGTGACCAGCAATAGGACACGAGGAAATGGAATGAAGCTGTGTCAGGGGAAGTTCAGATTGGACATTAGGAAAAGGTTCTTCACTGAGAGGGTGGTCAGTCCCTGGAACAGGCTCCCCAGGGAAGTGGTCATGGCACCATGCCTGTCAGAGTTCAAGGAGCGTCTGGACAATGCTCTTAGTCATATGGTTTAGTTTTAGGTAGTCCTGCGAGGAACAGGGAGTTGGACTCAATGATCCTTACGGGTCCCTTCCAACTCAAGATAGTCTCTGATTCTGTGATTCTGTGATTCTATGATTCTCTTCTTGAGGGCGAACAAGATGGTGAAAGGTCTCGAGAGCAAGACTTGAAGATGCACGCTCACATACGTGCAAGGTTCAGGGAAAATACAAATGCACTGGTCCCCCCTCCAGCAGCTGGCATCCAGGCACATGGGTGCTGTGACCCATGGTCCTATTCCAGCTGCTGGTGCTGAGATTCTCACTTGATTCAGTTGCCCCGGTCACCCATATAGCTGCATCTGGGACATGCACAGGTCCTGTGACCTGTGGTGGTCTTGTCCCGGTTGTCTGGCACTGAGACTTCCACTTGTGCCACAGGCCCAGGGGTGCTTACATCCCCAGTCTGACTCCAGTTCGTTGTCCCAAATTCACTTACACTGGCCCCCCCAGTAGCTGGCATTCTGGACACAAAATCTTTGAGAGCCATGAAGATGCTCCCAAGATCTGTGGCCCCTCCACCTCCTCATGCTGAGACCCTCACTTGCTCCAGTTGCTGGCACAAAAGGCCCAGGAATGCTTTCCCCGCCCTGCTCTGACTTCGTTTGCTGGCTCCATATTCACTAACGCTTGTCTCAGCAGTTGCAGGCACCTAGTCCTTGCATCACACACATGCATGGGGTAGAGAGTGATACTACACAGAGAGAGTTAAGAAAAGATTTAATCAATAAGAAAGATTGATCAGGTGCAGAGCTCAGTCAGACAAGTGTACTGACCAGTGACTGTTTACATGTGACTGACCCCTTTTATACCCTTTTCTGTTCGTTCCCCAATGATCCCCTTCTAAACATTCCTTAATAAGTTTTGTTTAGTCCCACAGGCCCTCCCTTGAGTCTTTCGAATCCTCTTGTTCCTCACTTCCCCCTTATCAGTTGCAAAGTCCAGGTTGGCCCTCTGCAAAGCTATGCCTGGAGTTTCTTAATGGCCCATGGATTAGTGATTGGAGACTTTTGATCTTTGGCATTGTCTCCATTATCCCTTGTCTATCAGGTTTGTGTCTCTGTGTGTTTTTGTTTATCAATTCCCCCTTTACTTATTATTCCATTTGCATTGAAAGTGACTGCGATTCAATAAACTTAATGAAACAGATGCTCTCACCCTCCACGTACGCATTGAACTTCTTTTATGGAAGCCAAATCAACTTCATCTCAGGTCCTCAAAAATACAGAAACTAATAGTAACAGACTATAAATATCTGGAAGATAATTGTGAGATAAGTGACCACCAACAAGAGTTCAAGAATTAATTTGTTTAACATTATTTATTTTTCTATGGCATGGCAGTAGATTTTGTCCTGAAGAAAGGGTATGTATCATGACTTTAGTAGGACTTTGACACATCTTGTGTGACACTTTCATAATGTACTAAGAAAACATGATTTAAACATGAGTATTGCAGGGTAGTGCAAAATTATTTGGAAATCAGACTTTGAGAATATTTAGAAATCACGCTCTGTGGAAATGGTGGTGTCCCACAGAATCAGTCCTGGGGTCCAGTTATTAATGACAAGAATGATGAAGCAAAGAGTATTTATATTATATAGGCAGTTAACATCAGGCAGAGTAGGCTTAATAGTACATTAGTGGACAAGACGAAAATTCAAAATTACTTTGACATGGAAGAAATACTTGTGGAAAAACAAATTGCAGTTTATTAAAGATAGGCTGAGTTTTAAAAATAGTGCATAGCACAATTATAGGGTGAGAGATGCATAATTACAGGACATCACAAGCTGAACATAAGTAAGCAATATCATGCTGTTGTGGAAGGCCTAAACTTTCCTAAACTAAACACTCAGGTATGTAACCAGGAGTGTTATCTGTAAGACACATGAAGTGGTCCTTCTGGTCTCTTCAGTGCTCTTAATCTCAGCAGGACCCTTGAAAAATACCCAAAGCTAATTCCTGAGAAAAAGAGGTGGACAGGATGCAGTACAGCTCTACAGAGGTATGCAACGAGAATGACCAGACCACATACCTTACAGGGGAAGATTTTGAAGGACTTGTAGCTATTGAGTCTGGAGAAGATTCAAGATAGAAATAAATCTTCAAATATGTAAAATATAGCTGCAGAGAGGACAAACAAATTATTCTCCATATTTACTTTGGGTAGTACAAGGAATCTATAGAAAGGGCAACTTCAACTGGACACTAAGAAAAGCTATTAATTAAGAAGATAGTAAAGTGCTGCAATAGACTGCCTAAAGAGGTGAGAAATTCTTGTCACTGCATACTTTCAGAAACTATAAATAACCATCTCTCCAGATGATAATAGATATAGTTGAATTTGCTTTAGGAGAAAGGGATGGACCAGATGGCCTCCAAAATGTTCTCCAGTTTGTTTGCTATGATATTCCCTTAAACCCCTCATCTTACATTTTTTTCCTTTAGTGCTTGCGCTAAAGGTTTTCTTTCTGCATGTCAGTACTGCAGTTCAGCATTTTATCTTGCACTGTGGTTTGAGCCACTGATCAAACCCGCTTTGCTGGTCACTGCATTAGTCCGTGTGTTTGTAAACTTGTGGTTCTCAGGTGCATGTCTTGAACAGAAAGCAGCACGCAAGAATGCAAATAAAGTTACCACTAATAAATGTGCAGAAGTAAAACCCTCTAAAGACTGAACGATATTAAATATACTAAGGGCCAGAGAAATACTGGAGATAGTGCAAATGGAAACACTTCTACTTAGCCATCCCTAGAGGAACATGTGTAGGTTGGGTTTTTTTGATTGTTCCCTATCATGCTTACTCTGTTCCCCTCCAGCAACTGTTCCTGTCCTGTGGCAGGAAAGAACGTTACATCCCACAGGACATGCAACAGGAAGAGATCATTTAAGATCCTGGACATGAAGAAGACACTTAGCTTGGCAAACTTCAGCCTTGGACTTACGTTTTCCTAGATTCCTGTTGAGGGTCCAGTACCAGAAAGCCGTCACTCTCACAGTGCCTGTAGCTGGAAAGGAGGAGTGCTAATTGCAGGAGGTCTGGGAGCAGCTGAGCAGCCCTTAGGTTCAGTTTTCTTTCTGAGGGAGCTTGAACATGGCTTTCAGTGGCAGACAGTAGAGACACACCCTCCTCTCATCCCAAGGTAAGTAGAAGGCATTCAGCAGTGAATGTTCGGCCTGTCTCTGCCTACCTCTCTTACTAATGGAGTTCAGTCTCATTTTGAACTCACAGGTATTCACATACTGCACATGTGCATGATGGAAAACTTCTGCTTGTTGGTGGAGTGTGGTTTCACTCATCCTCTGTGCCAGGCATCACTGTCATTGACTTAATGACTGGTCTCTGCTTGGACTATGCGATTAATGTGGTAAGTACTGAAATTTTTCTTTCAGGGTGAACAGTGGTGTGTGAAGGAATGTGGTAACTTCAGGGCTATTCCCTGCAACAGAGTAGGGAATGCAAAGTAGGCAAATTTGTGAGTGGAATAAACATTCCCTCTTTGAGGTAGCATCTAATTTTGAAGTGCTTTTACCAGCCAGAGAACATAACAGTGTTAAGAGAGGGGGAGTCTGAGTGTGCGGAAGACTGGAGGGCACGGAACTGCTCTATTCCGACAGGGGGAGCAGAACTGAGATGGGCACAAACATAGTAATTTCAGGATGTCGATGGAAGAAGAGAACAGATCAAACCAGAGCCTCAGTTAGTCTTTATGGAGGTCTGTGGTATAATTTCATTAAAAACTTCATGGTGGAAATTGCTGTGTGCTATAGCTGCTGCCTGAAGTACAAGAAGAAAATAGCATGGAAATACTGGAAACTCCACTTGAACGTAAGAAAACTTTTTACTGTGAGGGTGATTGAACACTGAACAGGTTGCTCAGAGAGACTGTGGTGTCTCCATCACTGGAGATATTCAAAACCTGACTGGGCAAGGTACTGAGCAACCTGGTGTAGTTGAGCCTGCTTTGAACAGGGATGGTTGGACTAGATGATACTCAGAGGTCCCTTCCAAGCTCAACTATTCTGTGATTCTGATCTATGATTCAGTGAAGAACGATCATACAGGTGATGTCACATAGCAGGATTTTGGCATACTCTGGGCAAAACAGTCTAAATCTGTGAGTAGCCCTCATCTGTGATAATACTGCCTGGAGTACAAGACAGACATGGACCTGTTGGAACGGGTCCGGAGGAGGGCCACAAAAATGATCAGAGGCTTGGAGCCCTTCTCCTATGAGGACAGGCTGAAACAGAGTTGGGGTTGTTTAGTCTGGAGAAGAGAAGGCTCCTGGGAGACCTTACTGCGGCCTTTCAGTACTTAAAGGGGGCTTATAAGGAAGATGGGGACAGACTTTTTAGTAGGGCCTGTAGTGATAGGACAAGGGGTAATGGTTTTAACCTAAAGGGGAGTAGATTCAGACCAGATATAAGGAGGAAATTTTTTATGCTGAGGATGGTGAAACACTGGAACAGGTTGCCCAGAGAGGTGGTGGATGCCCCATCCCTGGACACATTCAAGGTGAGGTTGGACAGGGCTCTGAGCAACCTGATCTAGTTGAAGATGTCCCTGCTCATGGCAGGGGGTTGGACTAGATGACTGTTAAAGGTCCCTTCCAACCCAAACCATTCTGTGATTCTATGAGAAAGCTTCTGTTGCTTGACAAGTTTTTATTTATCTTTCATGTAAAGAAACAAATTTKTTTAGAACCTGTACATATGGATCCTGTCCTTGGTGAAACTGGAATTTGTGACTGGTCTGGTTTTTATAATAGGCAGTATGTGTGCATCTGACTGACCTTGCAGCATTTTTCTGAGGGCATAAAGCATGAAGTATGCTTAAATGTAGTTTAGGTTTTTCTTACTCTCTATAGCAGAAGTTATAAGTGGCCTAGTATCCTTTAGATAAAATAGGCTACTCTTGTTGGATAGCGGTGAGGATGGGTACAGTGATAATAAAGTATCTAAAAGAATAGAACTTTTTTATTTACACTGAATAAGTGGATGCAGATAGATTGGTAGCTGCCTTTGCTTCTGAGCTGTTTGCTTTGACTTAGGCGAAACTGTAGGCTTTTGAACCTACCAGTACTGTGCTAAAGTATTGATAGTGCTGTACACTGTACGTGGATTGGTCCCAAGTTTTGAAAGACTGGAATTGTCAGTGATTTTCTGTGCAGTACTGGATACTATTAGTATTACTGCTTTGATACATGCGTTAGAAGGTGATAGCACCAAAACCATTGGCTGGCAGCTTTCTCTGTGCTTGAAAAAGGCATGGAACAGTTACCATGGGCAGATATATCTCTCTTAATCACTATCCCTTAACCTTTCTCCAAGAATACAGACGAGGGTACCCTCATAGAAGTTGCCTTCTGTCTTGAGCATTTTACAAGGGAAACTTCTACAACAATAACTGAATTGCCAACACAGCAGTTTTGTTACTGCTACAGTCTGTTATCTGCAACAAATGTGTCTCCAAGGTTCACTTTCCTGAGCTTTCGAATATTGGAGGTCATAATGAAAGAGCTTCTCTTCAGATTGTCACATATACAGGTTATAATTCAGATGTTTCTTGGACCTCAGATGTATAACTATATACTTTAGGCTGACTCCTTTATGGTGAAGAGGGCATGTCTGTTCTTTGCTTCTTCTGATATAAGAACTAGGAGACATCAAAAGAAGCTGGCAGGCAATATAGAATCATAGAATAGAATCATAGAATCATTAAGGTTGGAAAAGACCTCTAAGATCATCAAGTCCAACCATCAACCCAACACCACCATGCCCACTAAACCATGTCCCTAAGC